>AZLU01000065.1:68581-134874 GCA_002224055.1 Pezizomycotina sp. ARF18 | reverse complement strand
TATATTAAGTAAAGGTATTATAAAAACTATTATAAAATTTTAAGAAGGATATTCTATTTAACTTATTATCTAATTATATAGTTCCTTTAATATAAGATTCTTTTAATAAAGTATTTTTACTAAAATATATTGAAAATACTTAAGTATATTAAAAGTAAAGATAATATTTACTATTATAGGCGAAGCTAGGAAAAATTATAGATAAAAAATTTAAAATACTACCCGTATAATTATAGGTATAAACTTTATGAACTTTAATATAAGAGATATAAATAAATAATATATTTCGCGTAGTATTAGAAGAATTATCTCGTTTTTTATTTAAAAATTTATAATTATAGTAGGTTAACTACTAAAAAATAGCTTTACGGCTTAAATTTCTAAGGATTACTATAATTAAGTAAATATATGAGCTCTATTTTATTAATATTCTTAATCTTTTTTACTTATTTTTTAAATAAATTATTTTAAGATTTATATTTAATTATTAGTATTATATTTCTAATTATCTTATTATTATAAGAATCAAAGCTTTCTAAGCTCTTAGTTCCTATAAAAATTATTATTAATATTTTTTACTTCTTATCTTAAAAGAATAAAAATAATATATTTTAAGCTTTATTTATTTAATATCTTATTTAATTTTATAGCTGCTCTTTAAGCTAATTATATAGTAATTTATTTTTTAGTTTATTTTTATATTTTATTTAATATTTTAATTTTAATATTTCTTTTCGATGTTTAAGAGGATTCTACGTTAAATAGTAAGGAAAAAGGCTAAAATATTTTAAAAGAACGCCGTTTTATTATTTTTTTTTTATATAATTTTAAATTTATATAAGAATAAATTAATATTAAAGCTTAAAAAATTTTTTTTTTTCTTAATAATAACGATTAAGTAATATATTAGATATTATTAGTAGCTGCTAGTGGCTATTAGTAGTTATTAGCGGATATTAGTAGCTAGTAGCTGCTACTCGTAGCTTTACTAATATCCTTTTTTAACTACTAATAGCTATTAGTAGCTAGTAGCGAAATACTAGTAGCTAATAGCTACTACTAGTAGCTACGGTTAATAAATACAGATAGTAGTTATAAAAATAGAATAAATAAAAAAAAAAAAATACGTAATTTTAGGTAATAAGAGTCATATAATTTTAATATAAAGAATTATATGATTTTAGTACCATATCCTAGTGGGTTTATAATTTCTATTAAATAACATCCCCTTTTCGGATTAATGGGGTAAGTAAATGAGGTGCTTTACCCTCCAATCGATTCCCTGGGCTCAGGGGGTGCGTGCGGTACCGATGGGGCTAGGGAGTGGATGTCCTCCGCAACATTTCCTCGGATTCGCTGGTCCGCCTACATAGCTGGCTAACATCCGGAGGCAATTCGGGCAGCTCGAACCTTTCCAACCCTTAAAGCTCTCCGGCGAAAACTTAGTACATGCTTCCGGCTTGGAGGTCACACCAAAAGAAGGACTCGTTGTGCCGGTATCGGTGGAGATACATGTCGTCTTCAAATGTCCGGTTTTTTGGCGCAGGAAAACCGACTTCCCTACGACCATGAAACGGAACCCCTCAAAATTACCAAACCGCAAAAGTTTCAGATGAAAAGATAGCTCCTTCAGAGGGCTTTCAAATGATCTTACAATGAAAAAAATCCGCCAGAGATCGGTAGAGATTTCGTGTTCCGATGCTTCTCTCTATCAGTGTTCGCCTCTTTTTTAACACGGGAAAATCAGCCCCCACGATCACGAAACAGAACCTCTCAAAATTATCAAACCCCAAAAGTTTTCGGATGAAAAAATAGCTCCTTTAGAGAGCTTTAAAATAATCCTGTAACGAAAACTTTCCGCTGGAAATCAATGGAGATTTCGTGTCCGACTTGCACGCCATTTTGTATGGTGAAGGCCCCCTCCTCCTCAAAATAGGTCGACGGCCTTCCTTCGGTCCGTTCCAATCGAACCCCAATGGTACCCCCTTGTCCATTTGGCCCAGTGCAGTTCGAATCCACAACCGCAGCTTTCCTGTGGCTTGTTGTTGCCTCCCGAGCGACCATTTCCGGGTAGCCGCAGCAAATCTGCGCACACAGCGTCCCCATTCCCTCGCGGCGTCCAACATTATCCCTTCGAGGTGACACTCTGGCACGATCGACCTGACACCAGGACCTTGTGAAGGCCCACCAGCGTGACTTCTCTCACTTCGATTCTTACCGCTCCGACGGCTTTGGGTTATTCCCCGCTATATACTGTAGTAGTCACGGGCGTCGTCGGGTGGGCCTCAGGAACCCCAAACCTTCCCCGACCAGGAAAGTCTTTCCGGCTCGAGGCTCTTTTATCGATGGGCATTCGAGACGCAGAGAACGCGGAGCCTTTGCGCCGCACCAATGTGCCCCGATCCAATGTGCCCGATTTTGCACCTCCATTTTACACGGCAAATTTGACAGTTTCGAGGATTCGTCTCTTCGGCCCGGTCCACTGTCGCCATCCACCGGCGCTTTGACTCGAAAAGGACAGCTTACGTATGGAGCTTTCGAGCCACGGCTTCGTATGTTTTCCCCTTGCGTCCATTCTTTCTCCTTTGGGTCGACATGTCAAGTGTTTACGCTACGTATTTGCGTGTAGGTAATATGGAGCTTAGGCACCCCTGGATCGGGCCACCTCAACAACTCCCGATCAAGGGCAGTGGTCGGCACCAGGCAAGTCTATCTTATGGACATTCGAACTGCCACTCGCTCGGCGGATTTAGACGGCGGCATCGTGGCGCGTTGAGGCAAAACTTCTCGGGCAGATTTCTACGTAGAACACGCATTTCCCCTCCTTCTACGCCACTCGGGGGCATTGGCCCTCCCCTGATCGAGACCAAAGTTCCGCGTGGGGGTTTGCGCCTAGGGAGGATTCGGACGATGTCGGTTTCACGGAATTTGACCGGGGATCAGGCGCCTGCAGCCAAATCACGTTTCTTTCTCATATAACGATACGGGCAGCATGGAGGGGCACCTCGGGGCACCTCGACGCGGGCATTTTTGCGAACCGTTACCGGAAAGAAATTCTCCCGGACTTGGCTTTCAAACGAGCCACTTGCAGTATTTTTGACCTGCGTTTAGCCTTGCACCACCTTCCTTAAACTGGACTAATATATATACTTTAGTAGGGGCGCACCATCGGCGCGGCCGTGAACCAAAACGCACAGACCGATCGATGCGAATACGTGGCGCCGAGTAGCCCTACCACGGTACACCCCGCCGTTCTGTACCTTGCCTCCAAGAAGCCGTTCACGTCGCCCACCGGATGCCGTCGCAGCGAGAATTTTTCGCCAATCTGGCCCCGCTGGCTGAATACCCCTCCAGACACTTGGGCACGCCGCTCCGTTCTCAATTGGCTTTCCGTCAGAATCTCTGCCAGGACTTGCTGTATTGCTATCCGCTTCAACTAGGCCCCGGTCCTCGTCTACATGAACCATTCAAACGCTACCTCCGCCGTTTTCCCGTCAACGTTCTCGTTTCCCTTAGTCTCTTATGTCAGGACCTGTCGGCTTCTGAACTACTCGTTTTCACGGATATTCAAAGCAGTAGATTTCTCCCGTGAACGCCTTTTAGGAAGTTTCCCGGCCAGTCTTTTGGGGTCTCTGACCTTGAAGCGAACCCACGATAAACTCGGCAAGCAAGAAACGACAGCACGCTGCAACAGTCTGTTCTATAGCGTTGGGATATTCTGGACGGAAGCAAGTCTCTCTGAACTCAATCTAGGCCCTGTTCGTGTGGTTTAGTCACGTTTACGCCGAAAATTAACCTCGCTTCAGAAATTCTCACGAAGAGAATTTGAAAGTTTTTGTAACCTCACAACTCAATGGTACGAAGCTGCAGGCGATTGATCTTGGGTACCAAGGCTTCTATTTAATCCTAAGAACTTATTATTATCGTCAAGATTTGGCTACGCAGCGACCCCCCTTTCGCCAGAAAATGTTACTTACGAGAAAGCGTTTGCGTTAGCTTGCTGCGACCATCTTTCCCGCTTAGAAATCGTCAGATTTCGATTTCAAAGCGCACCGCTTCACCGGGACCAGTCGCCCTGGGACCTTCATCGTTGCTGATTTTGTTACACCGGGGATAGACTTCGTCCGAGCGGCCCGGGCTTCTACAGCGGAGATCAATTTAATCACGGAAGCTTCACCTGACGCTCTAGGCTTATCCATGATTCTAGAAGTGGATTTGAGGAAAGACATTTTATTTTAAAGTACGTTCTATAGCTTCGCCGAAATTACGGAATCCCGTGTTCCACGCTGGTTTGAAGACACCTTCAGTCGGTGGGGCCTGCGAATGAAATTTGCCCTTCCCTACGATAAAAGAGATCACTTTACCCTATGGTACGCCATAGTATTGCCGGTTTGAAAGTCTTCGGGATGCTGGCGTAAAATCTTATATTACACCGGCGTCGGAAGAAATAACAGGCCGGCGAGTGGTGTCCTTAGAAAATCCGGACGTTCGTGTGTTAATAACCGCAAGATTGTTGCAAATAATCCTTAGGCGGCTGGTGTATCGTTAATAAAAAGGCCGCCGGTTTTTCTTTTGCGATCCGGCAACTGGAGTGACGACGCAACATCAGAAGCTGAGAAAAAATTATTCCATTTGTGGTGTGAGCAACATCACAACACCGGAATTTTTAGAGTAAAGCGGCACAAATGGTAAAATTTACTACAGTTTTTTGTATAATTATAACTTCGGCGCTGATAGGTCTCCGGTAATGAGTTTATACTCCTACAGCACCGGGGAGGAAGACGGTAATCAAGGCTAATGTGTCAATAGTGCCCCTGCCACTGCTTGACTTTCAAACCAAAAGAGCTCTTGGGGCAGTAAGGGTACTACTGAAGATAGGGGGATGACAAGCGCCGTAGAAAGTACATAAACAGATATATTGAGCCCTATTGAACTATCGCTACATCTACATTATAAATATTTGGCCAGGAAGAATGATGCTAATATCTCTACCCTTTTCTTTTCTTTTTTCTTTCTTTTTCTTTGGAATATATTATTAAAGCTCCCACTTACGTGTAACTAGCTAGCCGGCGTACATTTTACAATTGGAATCGATGCTTCCACTCCGTCCTTTTTGATCCTCGTTTCTTTGAGGAGTCTTAACACATAGCGGACAAAAGATAACGCCATTCGCTCACTTGGAAGTTATGCCTTGTAAAAAAGATGCTGTTCCCTGAAAGGGGTGAGGATATCGTCTCGATGCGACGAAGAACACAAAACGCAACTCGTGTTTGCGCGCCGAAATTTGGAAGCTTACACGGCCTGGTCTGGGATTGTACAGACAGCCAAGTGCAAAGGATGATGTTATTGTCCCCTCCTAAGATATAGGATGGTATAAAGTAAGAGACAAGTGCCCTTTTGAAGATTTAACTTACAGGTCCCTCATCATAACATCTTGCTTCGGAGGGATGAGGAAAGAAAGATAGAGAGGAGAAGAGCTGTATAAAAAGGAGAAGAAAAAAAAACAATAAATAAATAAAATATATATCTCTAGGTTAAAGGAGTGTGTCGGGAGGTTTAAATGTTGTCTGTGAATAACTTGAACAGTCACTCGTTGCTATTGGCATATATCTCTGGGAGGGTCTGAATAGCCAAGAACAAAAGCTTATTTTATTTTCCTTACTAGCGATATTTTATATATAATAACTTCGAACGTAAAAGGCTACTTATATGCAAATAAAGAAACCGTGTGTAAATTACTACTACAAAACTATTCACATTGCGGAACCGTATGACTTAAAGCTAAAATGAAGTCAGCATAAGGAAGTAGAAGAGATGGACGATTCGGTCGTACATTTGATCGGGTCGAAGATGCAATTGGGCGTGTAGCGATCAGAACTAGAGAACAAAAAAAAAAAAAAAAAAAAAAAAATAAGGAATATTGTGTTAGAAGAGGAGACGAAAAAAGGTCCGCATGTAAAAGGTCAACTCACGTTCATAGCGAGCTAGAGCTTCTGCGACAAGAATAATGGCCATCACCTGGTGATGGTTGCCATGACGAGCGGCGCCAAAGGTTGGGTAATTATAGGTTTTCAGCGCTATTGTCAAAGATGATGCCGTTCCTCGCAATTAAAATAATGTATATATATATATATATAAGAAGAGGGTATTTTTTTTCTGCTTCCTGTCGCATTATCCAGCCAAATCGGTCATGGTCTTGCTCTGTTTGGTTACCTCGATATTTCTTGTATATACAGCGAAGATGAGATAGGAAGGCAAATCAGTTTTAATGAGAAAACAGACATCTGAGAAATATTGAGAGAGAATGATGATATTTCTGCTAACCTCGAACTCTATGTATTCATCGAACTTTACGTGCTCGTCGAAAATGTCACATAGCTCCTCCGCCAACGACTTCTTCGGTTCCGGCATGGGTCACTTCGCATTCTCGACTCGCAGCTTCACCGCCTCCTTGTACGCCTTCATCGCCGCATCGGCTTCCTCGTGCGCTTCACGTATGCCTTTAGCAACCCGAGCCTTTCTCCGACCTCCCGCTTGTCAGCTTCGAGCTGTCGGACCCGGCGCGGGGAAATACTCGCACCGTACCTCATAATAGCAATAAGTTCCTCGGCAGATTCCGCGGAAGCGTTACTACCCCGGCGCAACTATGATTGCAATTGCCATAGCCGATATACGACAGAAGGAGCCGCGAGAACAGGCATTTCGCCGCGGCCGCGGTTCCTATAGTGTCCAAAGTAGCGAGGATCTTCGCTTTGAACGTAAATTCGTCCCCGAAGGTCCTTCGAGCTGCAATAGCGGCTACCTACATTCCTGGCGTCGTACGCTCAGGTGCTCCTTGGGGTGGCGCCAAGGGCAATTAGAATAACCAACTTCTGTAATGCCGGGTCTCAGGACGGCGTTGTCGTGGCTGATCAAGTTCACCCTCGCCTCGAGGCCGAGCAGAAATTTATGCACCGCCAGCCAAGTATTGATGCCTTCCTTTTCGCCGCTATAACGGGTGACGAAAGCGACGGGATCTGCCTGGACGCTAGCCGGTCGCTTACCCCTCGCCGCCGGCGTGGTCGTCAGCCTTGTCTTGAGTCGTTTGATACGAGGGATTTGGTCCACATTGCATGGGAACTTAGACCTCCATACCATCTCTTGTACCTCGTGTATGGCCCGCTCGTGATCCGCCGGGTTTTCCGGCAAGGCACGTAACAGGCGTTCGCAGCTCGCCCTGCTGTCGTAGTCTGGAAGTCTCCGTACTTTGCTTTCCAGAACTTGACCATGAGCAACATGACGTTGGAGAGGTAGCGAGCCCCTCGTGGATGAGCTGGTACGCCTGGATCTTCGTTATAGACTCTCCGTTCGCGTCGGCAAGAACTTGAGAGTAGATCCCCGGGTCGTCCACCCGGGGCACCCTCCCTCCTAGCCTCCGCGTCTTCTTCCGCCGTGTATCCCTTGCACAACAGCATGTTTTCCAGCTGCTGCGAAGTGAAGTCATCTAGCAGGGTTATCAGCTGCCAGGGCTTAGTCATCGTAGCCAATGCCGACTTAGCCGTCAGCGAATGAGCCTGTTCCTGTGCCACCGCTTGCATCAGGAGGGCAGCGGGGCCTTCCGAGCCGCGACGAGAAGATCCGTCAGCTCGTCAGATTGATTGTGCCGCCTTCGAGCTCGCGGCGGTAGCCTGGATCCGATGGGGGACCGTGACCGTAGCCTTATCCAAAGCCTGAATGGACATAGCCGTCTCCCGGAGGGACCGTTGAATCTCCTCTAGGGTCCGGGGGAACGACGGCACCTAAGCGAAAACTGTTAGCTTCCCGCGGCACTCATCTGTTTGTGTTGGTATACTAACCGTCGACACTTCATCTGCCATCTTTCATGCAACAAGGTTAATGATTCCTACGCATGTAAAGACAAAGGCAAATCAACGTGGATAAAGAAACGTATGGGGAGGCTAGAGAAAGGTGCAGATAGGGTAATAAGAACTGTACATAAGAGTTGAATGACAGGGAAAAAAAAAAAAAACGATTATAAGAGGAAAGGGAACGTAGGAGAATATTGTAGCAAGATTAGAGGAACGATACGATGTGTGACAAAGAGATAAATAATTAAACTGCTTGACACAGAGAATGGGAGATAGATCTGGAAAACTCCCAAGTTCCCAAATGTATGGAAGGAGAGGAACTTGTGGGGAATGTTTGTTTATATATTATATTCTTACTATTGTACTTCTTCTTGTAATTAGGTTACTACATGCTTGGATTTATTTTTATTTTATTTTATTTTGGTTAAGTACGTGTCAAAGGTCTCCGGAGGTGACGATATCTATAAACCGCGATCTCTATCGTCTCGCGGTAGAAGGGGATTAGCTAAATATATTCGGAGCATCTTAATACTTATATCTAATTGTTATAGCCGAGTGAGCGGATGCTATACAGTCTCGCTAAGAGCGAGTAATTAAGGCACTCGGACACACGAATAAAAAAGCGGATGCCGCTAAGCGATCTTCTACCGAATTAGCGAAAGCTAAGGAAGCAGCAGAAGAGGCCTTTTCCAGGGCAGAGGTGGAAAAGCAAGTGGCGGTAAAAAGGGAAGAAGAGCGATCGATAAATTAGAAGCATTTTCTTCCGTGTACGGCGATACGGTAAGTGTCGACATGGAAATGGCTAGTGTCGCGCATGCTAATTTCTTCCCCGGAGCAACTAAAGATCGACAAGGAACATCTAACCGCCCGCATCCAAAGAATTCGCAACAGATGCACGGGCCTGTTCATTGAGATAGAGTCGAGGAAATGGGCGTGTGAAGACAAGCGTCTTTTACATAAACAGTGGATGGGAGTGATCAAGCAGTGTCCTCGGACCTCGAGTCGATAAAGGAGGTTAGAGAGAGTATAGGCCAAGAAACTGTTCGCCTACAACAGGTACAGAAAGAGTCCTACGAATAGAAATATCAAGGATGCATGAAAAACTGACAAAACTCTTCCTGAAGGAAATGGCCGATCTCGACACCGAAATATCTTCACGGCGCACTCTTTTGCATCGTCTAGTGGAAGAGAAATCTGATGTAGTTAAGGTAAGTAGTACATACGAATAAAGATATATTACAGTTTGACATAATCTAAAGTTTCCACAGGCCAAAGAGAATCTGGCGGAGGCGGTCACGAACAGGACATAGCAAGGCTTAACAACCACAGGTCCAAAGCTGAACAGGTAACTTGTATGACTAATATATTCTTGTTTAATACACGCTCACGTTCTTACAGAAAGAATTGGACGTATTGTCAGGTAAACTGTCTAGCCTGAGAGGGGCAAAGTCAGAAGTCGAAAAGGTAAACCGTACATAAACGGATATTTATTATTTTATGTACGCTGACTTTCTTTTAGGAGAAGGGAGATCTCGACAACGAGCTCAGGATATTGCGGTCTAGAATTTCTTGTTTGAAGGTTTTGGAACCGCTGAGCGCCAGGGTAAGAAAAGGCATGAACGAATACAAACGGGAGCCTGCATGCTAACATCTCTTGTCTCTATGCTATTTTAGACAACGCTTCTGCCTTCTCCTCTTACCCCGCGAGGACCCCGGCCGCCATGCCCGCGGATCAAAAATCCAGATGTCCAGCCGCGCCAGAAGCGGAGGAAACCCAAGTACCGGATCCCGCGGTCATGGTGGAAGAGAACCAAGCAGACGACAATCCTCAGAGCATTCGCCTCGCCGCAATTCGTCCAGAAGCGCCTTGGTTTACTATCGCTGATCTTCAATTGGTTCAAAAGCAAGAGAGCACCAAAGAAAGCCTGGTACAAAGAATGACACTTACTAAAAATAGATATAAAAGTAAAGGTGGTTCATCTGGAAAGTGTATTCGGTGTGAAGCGAGAGGTCAGGAGCGCGTACCGAAAGGCGGTTTAGGACCAAAAAAAAGGCGTGCTTGCCGTGCAAAAGAAAATAACTTTAACTGCTTTACCTGGGAGGGTGTTGGTTTGGGTTCAAGGACAAATTTATATTGTTCGGCGGAGAAGAAGGGGCTGTACGAGACCGTAAAAGACAAAGGATTGAGGTATAATCATACTTTTCTTTTCTTTTTTTTTTTTTTTTTTTTGATGATACCCATTACCTTTTGATATCTACTATTTTACTGTTTTGTTCTCGTCTAAAATATTACGTTTTCTTTTCCCTTTCTTTCTTTCAAAACGTTGCTATTAGTCGTTACTGTTGATATCCACCCATTTTCAACCGTCGATATAGTTTATACAGCGTGTTTCTCTGTTATAATCCTCTACTTAGTAATTGGGGTAATTAGGGTGGTTAACCGGACTTGCTGTCAATGGCACTCTTATAATATTTATGAACGACCTTAATATTTCCGTATCCCTTGCTCCGTCAATTGTCTGTTTCATGGGTGAAGAATCTTCCTAATGATCGTACTATTTGTCCTCCCATCAGTTTAACAAAAAAAAAAAAAAAAAAAAAAAAAGGAAATGAAAGTTGTCTTGTCCGTGGTCGAGTGCAATGAGGTCAAACGGAAGCGATCGAGTTTCGTTCTGTGCTGCATGGCAAAGAGTTGGCCATCACTTCGTTCTGCATGGTTATAGGATTCGTTTTGATTGACAAAATTCGCCGAATATATATTTGTCTTCTCTCTTAAGATCTTTTCACGTCGCCGTCTATACTTTTTTGATCCTCCGTCTGGATTGAAATATATCGGCGAATTTGAGCAAGCAAGCGCGCAGTTCTGATCTCCGCGGGAAAAACTTCTTTCCGGTCTGCACGCTCCGATGGGTAAGCTATCAGCACTTGCTCAGCGCTAGATCATGGAGGAGTCCTCCCCTGCAGCAGCATGCCACGAAGGGACCCTTCCAAAGGGATTCAGGATGCCACCGCTAACTTTACTTGAAAACATCCATGGAGGTACCTCTCCGTATACGAGGTCTTTGCATTCACTAATTCTCAATAGGGCCGCTAGTGCTGCGGGAGTTCATCCTGCCAGTTTGACGACGGAGCGCACGGGGATAAAAACTTTCAAACTTTCAAACTTTTTTTTTTTTTTTTTTTTTTTTTTTTTTTTTTAATATAAATCGGAGAGGGTGGAGCAAGGTGGGGGCGATTGGAGATTTAAAGTCATCATATCTTTTTTGATCCTGTGCAACCAACCTACACAAAACATTGCACTTGCCCCGATTTTTCAAACATCATACGATCTCCACCATATTATTTTCTGATGGCGTTCGAGGGCGCACGCGTATGCAGCAAAAATAAACGAACTTATTAAATCCAGACGATTCCTTTGGGTATGTTCCAGTTTTGTGGCTTGCATATTAAGAATAATAAACTAACTCCTTCTGC
Organism: Pezizomycotina sp. ARF18; assembly: GCA_002224055.1. NCBI lineage: Eukaryota > Fungi > Ascomycota > Pezizomycotina sp. ARF18. The sequence goes on along the minus strand of AZLU01000065.1, from coordinate 123,553 downwards.
GGAGACATTATCATAAAATGCAGGCGCACGTGTATCTCTTTTAGTGAAAGGGGAAAGCAGACTGGCCGACTGGAAAAAGGGCTTTACTAGCGTATGATTGCCCCTCAAGGTCCAGAGCAAACGCCACTAGCCCAATTCTCGCTTCCGGAGTGGTTGTGTCTGAATTCGCAAATCGACCGCAGCTGCAGGCGGCACTTGCGAGGACAAGCGCAGGCTTCAGAACGTCAGCCCGCGGATTCTCGTCAATTATATACACCTTGGTAATACAGCTTGAATGCGACGATCCTGTAGGCGCTCGGTTGTATATCTCTAACTTGTTAGTAGACGGACGGCGTCTTCCGCTTTCTCAAGCATTGAATCCTCAGCATCTCGGGACGCCGTCACGGAGAAGAGGCCTGGCTGGCAGTACATGGCTGACCTTGCTAAGGAAATGGGAGACAATCGCAAGCAAGGGCCTGTTGAATGCAAAAAATGTTGGTCCTTTACAAGCTTTTCCTTGCTCCTTCTAGATATTGAAAAGCACGGGATATTTTTCAGTCCTAGCTACAAGGAAGATATATATTTATATATATACACTGTGGAGCACTCTCAGCCCGAGCTAGGAAATCGACAACGATACGACATAAGTTCCCCTTAAGTCTGGGATCAGGGGTCAATCGTACGAACCTGGATAAAAGGAAAGGATATATAGTCTCGAAAAGGAATGTTCCACTATATTAGAAGTACACGATCGCGATGGCCGAGATCGCATTGCATAGCTGTTCAGCCCGTACAGGGCATCCCGCTGTAAAGAGCACAGGACCAGAGTATTTCTAGGGTGTCTAATCAACAACTTTTCAAGATACGAGATGCAAATATACTGGCTGAATAAGTGACAGGGTAAGGTATATTTGTACGACAAAACAGATCCCGGTATTATACTATTCACCCAAGCTTATCTCAGAAACAAAAAAAAAAACTATCTTGTTTCGTTTGAATTTTCCAATGACATCGGAGCAATTACTGAATATGTTCTAACATTTTTCAGTGTTTTTTCTTTTCTTTTCTTTTTTTCCTACTAAAACCAATGATACAAGCGCCGTCGGACACGGCAAGGAGGCACGTTTATAATGCGAGACATCCACACGTGGAAAGTGGATCCCCCCCCTAAGAACCAACCAACTAACCAACTATTCATAAAAACTCAAGTGTCTGTTATGTACAAGCATGAAGCCAACTTCAAAACTAACGAAAGCGCTGTCTGGCGGTTGGAGTTATTTTCTGTTGCTAGCGCTGCAGTCAGCATATATATTATCTATATTATTATAACACCAACGCTTATATCACTCGCATCCTAGCTGGAGCCCTATATTTAACCGAAAGGGCTAGCTAGCGAAAAGTGTCACGCGGTCGGACATGAAGAAGCGATGTTTAAAAAGTTTCTGCAACGTTCTTGTTGACTAGGGTGTCGTGAGCTAGCATTTTTTTTGTACTCAGTAAAGGAGATATTCAGTTATATATCTAGGTGCGTAAGTAGTCCTGTCCACAATATTCTCGGACGTGGAAGTCTTCCTAAACCGTAGAGGTTGGAGAGATACTTGTTGCACTTTAAAAGATACAAGCGCCGAAGTACTCAATCATGATCATTAGCCAATTGCAATATTGTCAATGAATAATATCAGTGAAACTCGTTTTTCCTAGTTCACTGATAGCGCAGAGATCCACATTTTGATCTATATATGCAAGCCACAAACGACGTTTGTTCAGAAAGCCTTGTTCTATTTCTTCCTTACCAGCTATAATACGCTTAGCCCAAGAGTTCAGAAAAGCATTTTTACTTGCATATGCGTTTATATTGATGTAAATCTTCATTTCCCACTACACTCTAAGAATTCTATAGATACTTTTTATAGTAATTACCTCGGCCTCAATGGCTTCGTAAGAATTGCTCTGCGTGAAGTTAGTAAAAAAACCTACGATACTTTGTTTAGAATTGTACGCACCTTGTGTTTGGGAACAAAGTTGAACGACTCGGCAGTCTTGCCCAAGAACATCTCGCTGATCTTGACCCAATCGCGCGCGTCGTCGCTAGCCAGGAGGGTTTCGAGCTCGTTCCTGCCCTTCCAGAGCGGGGGCCGATCCTGCAGCCTCGGCGGCAGAACTCCAGTATACCCAGGGAACGTACCTGTGCGTGAAGCTGAGGAACTCGCAGAGGAACCTGCGGGTGGTGTTCACGCCGATCTCGTCGCTGCCCCAGTACTCCAGCCCGTGCTTGGCGAACTGCTCGACGTACGCGAGGCGTTCCGTAGCGCTCTTGTCGAGGTACTGCCTCGAGTGGATCTCCTCGAATATCCAGGGCTTTATAAGCGCGCCGCGGCCGATCATGACGGAGTCCACGCGGCTCTCGTCGATGTCGCGGTAGTAGTCCGCGTGAGAATAGCAGTCGCCATTGCCAATAAAAAACGGCTCCCGGGCCTCGGATTTCTCCTTGTCGTCGGCGGAGGTATCCTGCTCCTCGTACATTTCTTTTTGAGTTCGGCGATGACGGAGGAGCACTCTGCGATGTACGACCAGTCGGCGGACCTGGTGTACCTCTGCTGACGGGAGCGGCCGTGGAGCGTTATCGCGGCCACCTGGGTTTCGTTGACGAGCCGCTTTATGAGCTTGTGGGCAATGTTCTTCTCGTCCTTCTTCCCGTTCCGCAGCTTGACGGTGATCGGGATCTCGCCGCTGACGTAGTTCATCCCCTTGACCATCTTCAGCATCTTCGCTCCGGAATCGAGCAGGCCGCTGCCCCGCCCGCGCGGTAGACCATGTCGAGCGGGCAGCCGCAGTTGAGGTCGATGACGTGCAAGTTCGGGCAGTAGTTGGCGAGGACTTCGGTGGCCTTGACGGCGTGCCACGGCTTGTTCGCCTCGATCTGGGCGCCAAAGTGGTTCTCGGAAGCGTGCGAGCGGAGGCGAGCCCACTCTACCTTCTCGCCCTTTATGAGGGGGATCGACATGGCCATCTCGGAGTAGGTTATGCTGGCGCCGAGCGAGTTGCACAGCTGCCTGAAGGGAAGGTTCCCGTTGTAGTTAGGGGTGCGAGCAGCGGAGTGGATGCCGATATACTGATCTTCCTTTTCTCGGACGGCTTCAGGACGGTTTCCTTGTACGCTGCAGCGTTATCTTTCTTGTCTTCTTCTGCGTCGCTGTCATTTCCGTCCCGGTCGTCTCCGGCTGTCAGATTCTCAAGGGCAAAATCGCTTTTCGAGTAGTCAAACTTCCGCTTGAAGAGCACGTGCTTCTGCTCCTGCGTGATCTCGTTGCGGACGTCGTCGGCGTCGCTGTCGACAGCCATCCTGTCCCCTTTCAGCCTCAATTCCTCTTCAACCTCCTCCATGTGAGACTTGATCCAGATGCACTTCCACCCGGAGGGACACCATCCCTTGCGCTCAAACACCGGCACAATTCCGAAGCGTCTTTGAGGTTGCTTCTGCCGTCGAGGTACTCGCGCAGGTCGTGGATCTCCTTGCAACCCGGAAAATCGCAGCACGTCTTGATCTGGGATTCCGGCAAGTGTCTCGCCCTTCTGCACAAAGGGGTTTCCCTCATGTCTAAAGATCGTCAGTTTAATAACCCGAGGACTACTTAATTTCTGAGATTTCGTACCCTTCGTGAAGAACTTCCTGCCCTTGTTCTGTCCCTGCCTCGCTTTCCTTTCCTGCTTCGTGAACTTGCGCTTTCGGCCGCTGCCGCCCTCGTTATCGTGGCCCGTGTTGCCCTCCGCTGCGTCATCGTCGGGGGCGCTCTTCAGCGGTGCTGCGCTGAGGAGGATAACAGATACCTGCGACAAAATTACGTTAGAAGACAAGATAGAAAATTAGAGAGAAACAGTTCCCATGCTCCTTACTCTTTCTTGATTGGGGCTACGCCGTGGGCACAGCCATTGCCGTTCATGATCCTATCGTCCAGCTTGATCTTCTTCGCTGGAGGTTTGGCCTCCCTCGGGAGCTTGAGGTCGTGATGGTTCGAGCTTCCCAGTGTCAGGTTCTTTGCTGCTCACGCCTCGGGCACCTTCAGCGACAGGATTAGCGACGGAAGCGTTAGTGCTGGTGTCCTCTGGCTTGTCCATCGTGTTTGACGGTGTACTGGTTTTAAGCTGCTTGGAGATCTTTTCTGTACCTTGAAAATCTCCGCGAGCCAAGAAAAACTAAAAGGGAAGGGATGAGGCTCCGGTAAGGTTTTCAAAGAAAAAGAAAAAGAGAAAGAAAGTGTTAAAAAGAGAAGTTCCTGGCACATCCCACATACGTAAATGAATCTAGAAAGACGGAATGGTTATATATTTTTGATTAATTACAAGTAATATAATGTTGTGTAAATATAGGAAGGAGTCTACTCCGATCATTCATCATTATCGTGAGATATTCGAGAGAGAGCTTGTGAACCTCCTCTCAAAGAAAACGAATAGAAAAAGGAAAGAAAAATATCTACATCACAGCGTCGCTGTATCGTTGTGGCCGAACAGACAGCAAATCGGTGGGTGAGACTTAGAAAGAAATTAGCAGGCGTACGTAAATTGATGCCGCGACGGAGATATATAAATTTGACTAAAAAGTATACGTCATTACGAACGAAGCAGAGAAAGAGAGGGAAACATGATATATAACAAGAAAGTAAATATTTTTTTTTTGTATATTTATAATGTGAAAGTGAAAAGAAAGGAAAATTTGCACAAGAGATTTCAGGCACATATACCGCTTGAGAAAAGGTGTATATAGAACGGACGATAGGGATTTACGTCCGGGGGAAAGAGGAAACGGAAAACAAAATTGCTTATTGAAGGTGAAGACGGTTGCTTCCATCGAAATGCTAGAGTCCCAGCAAAGATAGGAAGGACATGAACAAAACTTGAGTACATGGACTCGAACTGGCTGGTATTATTCGACAAAGATGATCGATGAATGACAAGGAGAGAAGAGGATATATAACCAACGGCCGAGAAAGCATGTTATCATACAGGTGGCACGCCCAACTAGAAAGGAAAAAGACAGAGAAGCAAAGAGAAGAGAGACAAATGATTCAACGATTGATATTTTTAGGACACTTGAGAGGCACAAGATAAGGTAATTACAAGAAGACTGGATATTAAGTAAGTTATCAGAAGATGAGAGGTTCGAAAAAACAGCGGGAAAAAGGAAACAGGTCATTAAACAAAAAAAGATTTTCGTATGTATGTATAAGGTCGTGAATTGTGCACAGAACCAGAGTGTCCAACTTTACACAAATGATCAGAATATCAGGGGAGAGGTTGATAATCGGGAGAAGGCCGGGCGCAGCATGGAGAGTGCAACTGAGCATGATTGTTCATTGATCTATAATTGTGACTATTGCATAATATTTTGTTCAGATAGTTGCTTGTTCACGTTTACTCCGGCCGATCGCTCGCTTGCGGAAAAAATCCATCACGCGCCGCGCCGCACTCGAGCTCCCCGACGTGTTGCCATTTTCGCCTCGTAAGCCTCCACGAATTTCTATTCTTTCCGATCGATATCCCGTCGACGCCCTCTTGTCGGGATTGCTTTTTCTCGACGCCGGGGACGACCGTCCGAGGTTGCGGCGGTACCGGTGGGACCGGGTGCGATGATTGCTGGCCGTGCATATGACCGAGCTGCTGGACGGCGTTGTCTGGCTCGAGGTGTTGCCGTTGCGCTGGCCGAGCTGAGCAGCCGAGCCCCTTCTTTCCGAATTGACGCCGCTTGCGGTTCGCGACGGTCTCCGGTCGTGTTTTGTCAGCTTGGAAGCCGAGGATTTGTGGGTGGGGTCGGCCGTGTGGTTGTCCATCGGCACGGGTGGGTGGCTCTTCTCGTGGATCGACATCTGCTTAAGGAGTCCGGTGGGATCAGACTGAAGCGCTTTTGCCTTTTGCCGTTTTGCTCCTCAGCAGCGGAGCCTCCTGCTGCTCCAAAGATGCTCTGGGGGACGGATCCGCTGCTGGTGCGGGCTCGGCTCCCTGCTTGGGAGATCCCTGCTGCTGCTTTTGTGGGGCTTGTCGCCCATGCCCAGTATTTTGCCAAACAGCCTTTCACCGGCGGTCGCGCTCCCACCGTGTTCGCCCGCTTGTGGCCCTTGTCCTGAACCTTTTGGGAGTTATTTTTCCGGGCGCCGGAACTGAATCGCTCGGCGCACCAATATTAACATTCTCAGAGTTCTGGGGGATCGGACGGGATATCGTGTAAGGTTTTTTTGAAGAAGGCTGCTGGATTTTCCCGGAGGCTGCTTGGTTGGAGCTGTTTAGATGTGTTAGACGCGACACGCACTGATGCAGACCTGGGCACGTTCGATTTATCGTTTTCACCGGTTTTCGGCCGGCTGTCGGCGGCAGACTGCGACACTGGAAGGGCCGAGGTCGAAGAAGAGCCGTAGACCGGAGCTGCTGCTGCTGCTGCCGCCTGGGAGCTACTTTGCGCTGGCACCGGCGCATCTCCGCGGGCGACGGCGGTCGTGGGTTCCCCGGAGGGTGGTAGCTGATCGCTCTCTGCTGGCCCTTTGGTGTGGCAGGCTTGCTGCTCTCGATCTGATCGAGCTTTGACGTATCCTTTGACTTTACGGCTTCGGCCTTGGTCGAGTACGACTGAGGCTTGCTGCTCGTGCCAGCCGTGGTAGCAGCCCGAGCAAGCGAAGGATCAGCAACAGCCTTGGGACCGTTGCTCTCGTGTTTGCTTGCCGATTTGCTGGCATGCTTCGATTTTCCGTGGCCAATGGGCTCGTCCCCGGTGGGCGGCTCCCCGCGTTTCGTCTGAGACTTTGGAGGAGCGTATTCAACCTGCACAGTATTTCTTTTCGTATCGCCGGAGGTTTTCGTGTGCGTCGAGGAGGGGGAGTGTTCTTGGTGCCGGGAGCTGGAAACGGGAGCGTGTGTGCTGTGGCTTGGTTGGTGGGTGTGGGTTGTAGAGTGCGTCGTCGTCGCCGGCTCCCTGACGGAAGCCGACCTCGTCAATTGGGGACCGTCCTGTCCGTCTGTTCGGCGTCAGCAAAATTCGAGTAATAGATCAATCAAGGTTACTCATACCACTTGTGACTGTTGTCGTCATGATGTCTTGGGTGCTGGTCGTCGAGCTCGTAATTAGTCCCACGACATTAGCGAAAGGACTGAGCCAGCTGTGTCGGGCGACTTCGAACAGGTCTGCCCGCTTTCGCGGATCTGGTACGAGGATTCTCCTGAGCAGGGTCTCTAGCGTGCGGCGTGACGTATTCCGGAAGGTGAGGGGTGTAGAGACGATGTACTTGTACAAGAGGTTTATGTTGTCGCCTTCGGGTTCGCCGGGTCGTCATCGAAGGGCAGATATCCAGCAAGCATCGCATACTACCGGTATGTTAGACGGAGCAATAGAAATTTAGGAAAGGTATACGTACGAGAATCACACGCAGCTCCAAACATCGACCTTCCTACCGGTGTAACCCTTTCGCTAACAACCAATTCCGGCGCGGCGTAACACGGACTACCACAGCTAGTGGCCATCAGATCGCCCCTTCGGCCGCCGCCGTCCTCCCTGACGCCGAGCTCCAGCATTTCTCAAAATCTCGGGCTCATCCAACCGGTCTTCGTACTCCGAGATGTCGTCCTTGGGGTTGAACACGTTCGCAAAACCAAAATCGGTAATAATAATATTCTGTTCCTATCCAGCAAAAGGTTTTCGAGCTTGAGATCCCTGTGAACGATGCCACTTGTGCAGGTAACCCACCCGGATACGAGCTGAGCGAACAGCCTGCACGCTGGAGGGTCCTTGAGGTAGCGGTGGGTGAGAATATAATCGAACAGTTCTCCGCCGGATGCGTACTCCAGAATTATCCAATGTGCCGGTCGGTCTCCACCATCTCGTGCAGTCGGACGATATTCGGATGCGACAAGCGTTCTTAAAATCGAAATTTCGCGATAGATCTCGAGAGCCTATTAGGGTGGCGTGAGCGTGTCCCTTCTCATGATTTGATCGCGACCTAGAGGATGTTAGTCAAAGTTTCTTTTATTGTGAGTTGAGGGGTAGGCTACCTGACGCCGCCGTCTCGCCTCCAACCCACTTCACCTTTCCAAACTCTCCTTCGCCGATCGTCTGGCCAAGGATGTAGCTTTCCGAACGTGTTTCCTTCGAGAGTCCCTGTTGCTGGACGACGCGTTCCGCTCGGATTCGCCCGGTCGTGACGGGTGCCACGACAGGCGGAGGAGCAGCGCCGTCTCTTCGCGCTTCTCCCCGACTCCCGCGTGCTCTCGGACCTCGACGGCGCGTTCTTATCGCCCCGCCGGATGTGGAAGAAACGTGTACCGAGGTAGCCCCGGATCTGCCCTTCGCCCCGTCACGTGGCGAGTTGCCTCCGCCGAAGACGATTGGCGGCCGGACTTTTTGCGGAGGTGGAACGTCCTTCTGCGAACTCGTCCTCGGCGGCGGCGGGATCGGAGGCGCGTAGTTGAGGTTGGGCTGGCCTGCGGGAACTAGTCGAAACGGTCGGCCGGAGTAGTCGTGGGCCGCGGTTGGCGGCGGGTACTTGACGAAGGCATCGCTGACGTTGCAGATTGCGCAATAGCGGCAGATGCGGACATTTGGGTTGATATCACACCGCTAGCGGTATCAGATAAATATATATATATATATATATATATTTGGCGGCCGATGAACAGCAGCGGCGGGGGTTTAATCAAAAGATGATTCAGTCACGGTATCGAGCACCCTCACCGAGGTTCGTCGTATTTCCTCCGATAACGATTCCCCGCGACCACCGCAGGCGTGTTGGTGACCGATTCGGTTGTCTCTGATTCGAGAGAGCGGGTAGAAAGCGACGGGAGATAGTGAGACACCGCCGCGAAAAGTTAAAGTTGGAAGGTTATCGGTCGCGACCTTGGATAGACAATTTGGCGAAATCTAAAAAAAAAAAAAAAAAAAAAAAGGAGAGGCTGTTTAAAGTTAGTGAGGAACGAAAACGGCAGCGCGAAAGTTTTTCGTGGTCAATAAAATCCGACGCCCCCTTTACTCTTTCTGCTAATTTTTTTCTCTTTACTTCTTTGTAGAACAAGGGACAAGACACCTGTCATAAGGAAAATTTTCCCTCTAAAGGGGTTGAGAATCCCTACGCCCGTCTTTCAGATTTATTACGTCCTTTCTTCAGACGTTTCTCTCGAAGCCAAGGAAGAAAAGGGGAGAAAAAAATGCACTGAACTGAAAAAAGGTTTCGCTGTCTCCCTCAAGCAGAAAGCATCTGCACAACCCTCGCAGACGATTTCTAATGTTCCTATTTAGGAGAGAACCACGGGCGAGAAAATCGCTCTCTGATTTTTACCGCCTAGACCTCGGCCACATATCAAAAACGACGCGGAGATGCAAGGGAAATAGGAAGAGATAAATAAAATAAAGGACAACTGAATGGAGATGCGAATAGGCAAGGCGGGAGGGGAAACATAGGAGTATTAAAGTAAATGAAAAACTTTTCACTCAAGTTCCTCGTGTTCCTGATTTCAAGGCTGCAGAACAAGGTGGTAAAAAAAAAGAGAATAAATTGGGAGGAGGGGAGATCGGGAAACGCTCTTCGAGAGAAAGGAAAAGAAACACACAAGTCGTACAATAAGGCGACGCAACGTGAACGGCTGTAATGTTTCGTCGGTTGTGCTATTCCTTACCAGAATCGTCTTTATTGCGGTGTTTTGATTCTTCTTCCGTTTATATGCCACTCAGATAAAATTCTCAAAGAAGGAGAGAGGGGGTATGGCTCCGAAATGCGGGATATCAAGATGTCGCCAGAAATTTCTCGGACACATATAGGCTCGAACCTGGTTTGCTTTTAGACAAGAGGCGAAAGGCGCGATAACGATAATTGATGGAATTGTGATGGATTTGACTGTTCTTCCTGATCGTTGGTGACGATGGTTTTATTCCGCTGTCTTTCGTTTTTGTTGTTGTTGGGTTGCTGTCAATACGGAACGACGAGAGAGGAAGAAAAGAAAAAATAAAAAAAAATGTGAGACGACAAGAGCGAAGAGGACAAAAAAATCAGAAAAGAAAGAAAAGAAAAAAAAAAAAAAAATATTCGACAATAAGGAGAAGAAGAAAAGAAACAAAGGGAACTAAAATTAAGGGAGAAAATTAAAAATATATATATAATAAAAAAGACAATAAAAAGACATATTAATATTATACTAATAAATTTCGCGTAAAAGGGACAAAAAAGCGGCTTGCAGGGGGGAAAAAAGAGGGAGAAAAAGGAGAAAATATACACTGCACACTAGAAACAACAACAAACAGAATGGATTTTCAAGACGAGTTGTTCTCTTCTCACGACTAGGAGAAGAAAATTTTTTCATTCAAGGTCTTCAAATCTGTCAACGAACCTCTCTCTATATCTCGTTGACGATACTGATTCTTTAAACACTACTGAAGCTAGTATAACCCTACCATTCAATCGTCTGCAACAGTTAGCTCAATATCATCTCAATATCAGGTACCGTTCTCTTTTCTCTCAAATGAGGGGGTGTTTAATTATCCACACTCTTCCAGATCTTGTATAGGTCCTTATTATATCTTTGGAGATTAGATTGATCGGTAGTGGGATCGGTTGCTATTTTCACGACACTGCAAAAGTGGCGTAGATTGCGTTTAGCGCAGGTACTATTTTTTCCTCATTTGCTTTTTCTCTTTTTTTTTTCTCCTTTCTTTACACCCTTTTTGCCGAAAGAAAATATATTCTTAGATACGAGATCGATAATCCATTCCGAGCACAAAGTCTTCCCCTCTAAAGATGCCGCCGCTCTTGGGAAACGATCTTGGAAGCCAGGTATCCCTTCAGCTGGAGATATCCGTCGATTGAGTCACCATAATACAAAATAATCCAATGAAGTTTTGAGAGCGGTGCCTTGTTTTTTCGCAAGTTAGACGAAAAGAGGATTCCCACAATCGAGCCTTTTTTCGAGTGTCTGTGGCTTGAGAGCGGACGGGGATCGAAAAAGGGTAAAGCGAAGAGAACCCGACCAGAGTACATGTACAACACAACTTTTAAGAACCTTCGTATTTTGGGTTTGGATATATGAGGTAAGTGCAGGCTGAGGAAACCAGGACCCCAGCTACTACACAAGCGGATGTGTCAAATCAATATAAACTCGCAATATCAACAATTTACAGCTGCTTTATTGATGCTGCGTCTCCCGAGACAACCGTGTGAACTGAAGAAACCCGAGTTCAAGTCGATCCGCCGCGTTGTTTTTTTTCTCAGGAATTGCGTCAAGTCCGGGAAAGTAACGGGGCCTACCTTTTTTTTTTGAGAATAAACCCCTATTAAAAGGAAATAAAAAAAAAACTGACAAATTGTGTTATTGTTCCGTATCGATATAGGCTCTTAAAAAGATCTTGTTGTTAAAGTAGGTTCGGCCCTCTTTTTTTCCCAAAAGTAAGCAAGGGAAACTCCGCAGCTTCCTCAGCAGGGGATAAGGAATTGAGCGACTCAATCGGGGCTTTCCATTGCCACGCTTACTTACGCAACCTGCTGCCGCTCGTGGTGGCATGAATATACTGCACGACGACGAACGAGCTTACGCTATATACGGCGGCGGGAAAGAGTGTGGTGCATTTAGCCATGTAATAAAAGGGGTTGAAATGAAAAATTCCCCTTTCTGCCTTCTGGGGACGCAACTCCCACGTGGACATGCTCAAAGATAGGCAAAAGAGTTCCGACAGATGCAACTTACAAAGATGTTCTCTCGAGCTGCGAAATGTTTTAGAGCCCTCGTTTGTTTCTCGCGAAGAGAAGGGGGCAAGTCAACCCAGATGTCCCTTTTTTTTCTTTGCGAAGAGGCGGCTCCTCGATCCTAAAGGGTGACTCTATGCATGTATCTTCGTAGAATTCAATCAGTACTTTTTGCAACAAGATCACCGGACCAATCATCGTGCATACTTAGAGTGTCTGACAGAGTCAATTATTCCAGAAGATGAGCAAATCTGAGGTTTTAGATTGAATAATAGAGAAAAAGGCCTCGCGGGTTGTCTCGCGGGTTGTAATCGTATTTGTTACAGCTCCTAACAATCTTCAGAGCCTCTGGTCCCTTATCTGCTTATCTTTATCACAATGAAACAGATTCGAGAGATGTCGATCCTTGAAAAATACTCTTCAGAAAAGGGCTCCAAAACGTGCGCTGGACCTGTTTTTAGATCCCAGACTCTTGACCTGGCCTTAGTTTGAAACTCGCGTCCTAAACGTTCGAGAAGAAGATTTAGAAGCGCCTTAATTTAAACAAATCAAGGATAGATATCTCTTTCGGATCTCACTCCGTCAAGAGACTGTTTAGTGAGAGGTTCGGATTCCAAGCTAGATTTGGCCCGAAACAATTCTAATAGACAGCAAATTGTTTGCGGTCGCTGAGGAGCCAATGGATTCGACATGTCAATGAAAAGCCGATATCGAGAAGGACAAGGATGCCGAAGTGCTACGGCGGATGTTGACTGTGGAAATACAACCGTCAGCCGATACGTTCCAGTTAGCATTCTAGCAATAAACAGAAAACAGGCTGGGATCAAAAGTTGAAGCAATTGAATTGATTGGATCTGATGGGAAAAGTCTTCCATCAGGTGAATCATCTCATATAATTCATCTGACGAACTTGGAGATGGCGGTTGAGTGAAAAGAAATTGTTCTTTGGGAGAGGCTGGGTACGAGACAACTACCGTCAACAAGTGCTGTATTTAATTTACTGCAAGGAAAATTCGTTACACTCACGAACAATTTTTACCGGCACTTTTAATTCTCCTCGACTCAAGATCAGGCGAGTTTCAACTTTCGAGCCTCTTCTCTTTGACATCGTGTTAAACGTCACAAATTAAAAAAAAAAGGGCCGACGTGCATGAACTCTAGTTTCGGCAGAAGACGTCTAGAAGCCCCGCGTTTCAATGCCAGGAAAGCATTTGAACCAGTTCTCAAGAGCCTCAAGCGTGTAACAGGCCAGACCTGCTCCTCAACTCAACTCGGCAATGCAAACGCTTCGCCGGAGCCGCTGATGTCTAAGAATTGCGCCGTGGTTGAAAGTCACCGCTCAAACCTTCAGGGGAAACGGACTCATCCATTCAATAGTATCGCGCACCCTCACCAGTCTTACCGAGATCATCCCGCAGTTGCTTGGGCATGAGATTGGCGGGACCGTTAAAACGTACGATCGTGGTCTCTGCGGAATCGCTGGCGAACGAGAATATACATGACGCATTCATTTCGGTGCTGCGATGGAAAACCTGACGTCTGCGGGCTCTTTGAAGCTTGCACCAGCGCCAGGGTAACTTTTTTTTAATGGTGTCTGGTGAGCTACCAAAGCTGATTTCATGCACCAATCGATGGAACCGGCGGGCCGGAGGCTACGAAATTGAGTCGAGCTCTTAGCGACGATACCTGCCCTATCGCATGATTCTATTTTGCTTCCACGGGAAATACTCATGCATTGACCAAGTAGGTTTAAGACACAACCACAATCATGGCCCAAGCTTTTTTCCGACGTCCGCGAAAGGAAAGGAAGGGCATGACACGAGCCAGTTAAACTATGCGCTAAAACGTCGAGATTCTCTGGGGATACACTTCGCCAGATATTCGCGGCTTCTGTCCGTATTGGCGGAACATGGACGCCATTATATAAAGACGATAATGGCTCCTTCCCTTCAAAACTGGCTGCTTTCGGTACCTCCAGCCAGAGCCTTTCCTGCGCTGAAAATAGCCGCCATGACATTCTCGAGCTCCCTGTCCATACGGTCGCTCCTGCTCTGCGGTTCGGCAGCCGCTGCGCCGTGGATACCCGATATAGTGCCTTCGCAGACCCAATCTGCACTCAGATCCCAGCCGACGGCGCCGGAATACTTGAACTTGGGCGTATATCAGAAGCCGAACGTTTTGGACGAGTCGCCGTAAACGCACAAGACGTCTGCCCGGGATATAGGGTCACCGACGTTCGGCGGTCAAACAGGGGACTAAATGCGACGCTCGAGCTGGCGGGAAAAAGCTGCGATCTCTATGGTACAGATATTGAGCAGCTGAGGCTGGAAGTTGAGTACCAAGCTTCGGATCGCCTGAATGTCGCGATATATCCGCAGAACATAACCGACAGCGAGCGGTCTCACTATATCTTGCCTGAGGAGCTTGCACCCGGCCCAAGTACGAAGGAAGCGACGCCGACGAGCTGGGTATCGACAATGGCTTGGTTTCACCTACAGCTCCAGTCCTTTGCTTTTAGCGTCGCGCGCAAGAGCGACCCTAGTGATGTTCTCTTCTCGACGTTCGGTACGAAAACTCGTTTTCGAAAACCAGTTTATCGAATTCATCGCGCACGTTCCGTGCGACCAGCACATGTACGGCCTCGGGAGACGATGACGAATTTCAGGCTGCATGGCAACTCCTCCCGCACGTTATGGGCAAGCGACGATCCCAACAACATCGACGAGAACCTGTACGGCCCCACCCCGTGATGTTGGCGACGAGATACCGTGAAGATAACTCGACCCGCTCGGGCTTCTCGTCTCGAAGCCACGGCGTGTTCTTCAGGAACAGCCACGGGATGGATATCCTACTGAGGCCTAACGGTACCGACAAGGTCGTTTGGCGAACCATCGGCGGCAGCGTCGACCTCTTCTTTTACTCCGGAGGGGAGAAGGCAGCTCCTCACAGCGTCATCCAGAGCTACGTCAAGAGCATCGGCCTTCCGGCAATGCAGCAGCGGTGGACGCTTGGCTACCAAAATACCAGATGGGGATTCACAACGTTTCAATGCTGGGAGATATTGTCGAAAACCACAGGAAGAGCAACATCCCGCTGGAGACCGTCTACCTGGACATCGACTACATGGATCAATACAGGGATTTTAGCTACGATCCGAAGAGGTTTCCCGTGAATGAGCTCAAGAAGCTAATGAAGAAGATGCACGCGGACGGCCAAAATTTATACCGATGTAAGAATCTAAAATCAGCCGAGAAAATATCAAAACTAATATTCGTATTTAGTCTCGATGCTGCGATCTATGTCCCTGGCGGTAACGAGGAAGACAAATACGACGTTTCATGAAAGGAAATGCTTCGGACGTCTTTCTCAGGACTTCTAGCGAGGAAGGCGTCGATGTATACATGGGCTGTAAGTTGGGCCTCTAGATACGATAAAGTATAAAAAAGTTAACAATAATTTTTCTAGTGTCTGGCCCGGGTACGCCGCCTTCCCCGAATGGCTCGCGCCGAAATCGCAGGGCTGGTGGAACGGAAAGCATGCAAAATTGGTACGACATGGGTGTGCAGTGGACGGAATGTGGTGCGACATGAACGAGGCGTCTTCGTTCTGCACCGGGAGCTGCGGGTCCGAACGGTACAGGGAGAACCCCGTCCACCCGCCGTTCTGCTACCGGGGGAAAAAGGTGCTGAGGTGTTCGCTTACCCCGAAGGCTACAAATATACGAACCCCAAAGAGGCGGCCGTAGCGGAAGCGCTGGCGAGTTCGCAGTCCGCATTGTTCGCAACGCCGGCGCCGACAACCACGGAAACCTTCGTGCGGACCAAGCCGACCCCCGGTGTTAGGAACCTGAACCAGCCGCCGTACGTCATCAACCACCATCAGGCGAACGCGGACCTCTCCGTTCACGCGATCAGCCCGAACGCCACGCATTACGGCGGCATTGCGGAGTACGATATCCACAACCTTTACGGCCACATGACCGCGAAGGCAACCTACAACTCTCTGCTCCATGTCCACAGAACAAGCGGCCGTTCGTTGTCACCCGCTCGAGCTTTCCGGGGACGGGAGCGTCGCTGCCACTGGGGCGGCGACAACAGGAGCTCGTTCTGTACATGGCCCTCTTGATCTCGCAGGCTCTCAGTTTCTCCGTCGCGGGTATCCCGTTTTTTGGGGCTGACACCTGCGGCTTCGACGGTAACTCTGACGAGGAACTCTGCAACCGCTGGATGATGCTCTCGCGCGTTCTTCCCGCTGTACGCACCACAACATCCTCAGCGCGAACTCGCAGGAGGCTTACGTGTGGAAATCCGTCGCCGCAGCCTCCCGCAAGGCATCGGCATCCGGTACAGCCTGCTCCCGTACTGGTACACCTTGCTTCTACCACGCCTCGGCGACCGGCGAGACGGTCATGCGCGCTTTAGCCTGGGAGTTTCCCGAGCGAGCCGGCTCTGGCAAAAAGTGGACAGGCAGTTCATGGTCGGGAAGCACATCTTGGTCACGCCCGTGCTGGCTCCGAACCAGACGAGCGTGCGGGTATCTTCCCGGGCGTCGCAGACGGCACCAGGTGGTACGACTGGCAACGCAGGAGGAAGTCGAAGCGGAAGCAAACGAGAACGCGACCATATCCGCACCGCTCGGTCACATCCCCGTGTTCGTACGGGGCGGGGCGGTCCTCCCCATGCAGAAGCCCGGCTACACTACCGAAGAAACGAGCAACGACGAGTGTCTTTGCTAGTCGCTCTCGGGGACGGCGAGGCCGCGGGGAAGACCTAACGTCGACGACGGCATCCACCTAAGCAGAATGCGACGACTGTCGTTGAGTTTCCGTCGCAAACGTAACTCTTTCCTCGCTACCGCCGCGGGGAATACGTCGTCTAGCAGCCGCTGACCAACGTCACCGTCCTGGGGGTACCGAAACGCGCCGTCGAGCGTAGAGTTCAATGGCTTGAAAGCGTGCTTCTCGTATTGCAAGGATAAGAAGGTCCTGCGCATCACGGTTTGCAAAAAGTTTACCTCGCAGGGGGCGTGGTCACAAGATTGTCAGATAAAATGGTGAGAATTGGAGGGGAAATAGTGTATGCTCCTGGATATCATTTTCTAGTCGAGCTTTTTGGCATGAGAAAGGTTTTGTATTTCCGAAATAGCTCATGTACTTGTTCACTGGAGACCGTAACGAATAAGCGTCCTTGTTTACTTAAATCTGGGGAAGTAGCCATGATACTAGGAACATGACATTATACTGTAAGAGATTATTATGTTATAAATATTGTCTCTCTTCGCCAGATTATACGGTACAAATATATGGAACGAAAACCAGGCAGAAAACAGCTTAGAATCGGGCAATTTATGTTTTGGTCTAGAATCGATACTAAAATAATCGATTGATTGATTGATTTATTCTCAGTGAAAAAAGGCTTATCGAAGAGTTAGCAACGCTATTATATTGCATGACAGCACGTCTTGGATTCCCAGCATCCTGGTGATTCCCAGTTATCCTAATAGTACTAGGTAGTAAGATAACAATTCTTAACAACGCTATAGTTAAAGTACTTACATCAAAGTTAGGGTCCCGAGTTACCTCGTAACAAGGCCTTTTTGCATTCTTCGAGAGTTTTCTAGCTCTGACAGCTGCTCTTGCGGCCACAAGGGTTTCGACAAGAACGTGCTGGCCGCGAGACACATGCACAGTGCCACTCCCACCGTCATTCAGGAACTGTACGGCCGACCTAATTAAAATTACGCTTGCTTTAAACACTTGCAGTACTTGCTACATAAAACGTAGAGAGGTATATTCCTCAAATATGGCCGAAGAAGTGTTCCTTCTTAGTTTTATTACTCCTTTCCGTCAATGTGTTCACTTATGTATCTTGGTCCGCAACTGTGAATACGTGGTAATGTTTGCACAAACAAAGTATTTCTGGCATTGTCAAGCTAATAACAATAAATAGCTTTCTTTTGAGTAGGCAAGTTTCCTCGATATGGAATAAGCAAGCCTCGTATATGTATTCTTCTCTTGAGAACGCTAACAATTAACCCGATTAATATAACGGACCAGGGGCAAAGGACGTCTCGTCCAATACCCTGGTTCCTCCTTTGAAATTATTACCTCTTCCATTACATATTCCTGAAAAGCACTTTATCCTCCGGGCCTTCTCCTCTCCTCAATACTCATATCGCTTTCGAACTGAAGAAATCTTTCATATATCGGAGGAGGTGCCGTTAATATGATTGGCAATGCTTGTGAGACGGTTCGAGAGGACGGGTATATCGAGGTAGTCGGCGCCTGCGACAACGCGAAGTAGTAGAGCCCGGTCCATTTTCTTGAAGTATTCGTTGTCGTATTCGAAAGGTTAATGTGACGAACGGGATGGTCTTCAACAGCTTTCTTCGGTTGTGAATCCCGAGTAACCGCGAGGTCATATTCTGTGACCCAATCGGAGATTGCGTGAGAGTCGCAACTTCAATCTATAGTGTATGCGATAAATCTTAGTATCCTCGACAAGGACTTTACTCTCTTTTTAAGGGCTATAAATAAGAGGAGAGGAACCGTTGAATTACCTTAGGGATTGGAATAGGCTCCGTCTGGTCCAGCGATGTCCGAGATCGTCCAATGCAGAAAGCAAATAAGGTTCGAGTATAATGCGACATTCTTTGTTGACCAAAATTACCTGCTTGGTTTGCTTGAACTTCTGATATTGTTGCTTTGGTGGTTGCGAGATGAAGAATTTTTGCTCTTTCTTTGTTTGTTGTTTGTTGTTTGTTTATATTGGTGTGAGGTTCACTCATGAAGGGCTAAAAGGGTTACTTATCAATATTACATTATATTTTATTATTATATTATTATTATTATTATTCATTTTGGTGCGAAATACGCGGAGTTCAGCCTAATTTTGATTTTATTTTGATTTTTTTGATTTTATTTTTGATTTTATTTTTGATTTTATTTTTGATTTTATATTTTATTTTATTTTTTATTTTATTTTATTTTATTTATTTTATTTTGATTTTACTACGCCCACTAAAAATAAATAAGAATTTGGACAACGGAACAAGATTATCAATTAATCTAGGTAGCTTGGCCTTTCATATCCAGAATTGTATATAGTGCTCAAGTGGAGAAAGGACGTATCTAAGGTGCTTAAAGAAGTAAGTATGTTTTTAAATATAGTTTAGAACGCTCCGATGTCTGACTTGAACATTATACATTCATTGCTCTTATTCTTCTTTTTGTGAAGCTTTTATCGTCTCGAGTTAAAACTTTCCATCCATCTAATATTCTACTTTAATCTTGCTAGTGCCATTAAAAATTCTTTTTGGTCTTTCTGAAGAGATAGATGTCTTGCTCAAAGATAAGAAATTTCAAACTATTCCAAAACCTTTGTATATATATATATATATACTAAGGTACAATCACTGACAGGAACTACCCGAAGCGTCAACGCATCGCCAGATTTTGCCCTTCACCACACACTTTAGTTAAAGAGTTATATGATCTTCATGAATCTACTCTCTCATTGTCGCAAAAACGCTCGCCCTTTTCTACTCTTATCTTCTAAACACAGAGCACAAAGTCACCGCCATATATGGAAGCTATGTCCATCTCAGCAACAGGTTCCTTACAGCCGGACTCTTCCCTAGCGGCGCCATATAACAAAAGCATCCTGCCCGACCCACCAGTATCAGATCTTACTTCCGTGGGTAGCGCCTCAGAGATCGTAACCTTGGATGTCGACCAGTTCATCAAAGACATTGGAGAAACCATCGTTTGTGGGGGAGAGGGATAAATGATATATACAACACTTCCACTTAGCATCAACGATTTATCAGCCGAGAAGCTTCAAAATTTACTGGCCACCTCCAAAAACCCGTTCAACTTGGACGAGGGGAGGCCTTACAAAATCGAATACGCAAACGGGGAACTGATTATTAGCATGTCACCACCCCTCCTCGTTCGTTGTTGTGGCCAACAATGGATGCAACTTCAACTAGACGAGTGGAGAAACAACGGCTTACTCCAGCCGGAAGACCACCACCGGCTATCGATCGTTGCAGAGTGCGCGTTGACATTTCGAAGAAGAAGGTCTCGTTGCCGGTGTCGCAATATTCTCCTTGTTAAAAGATGAAGATATGATCGATGTTAGCTGGGCGCCGAAGACGAAGCCGGAGAAGACAAACGGGACCATTCTGACCTTGACGGTACCCTCCAATGGTCGTCGAAGTTGCCAATAGCGAAACCACGGAAATGCTAGGACAAAGATGAGTAACTGGTTCGCCGAGACGGCGGGCAGATTCGCCTCGGGATCCTGGTGAAGCTTGTTTATGAAGCCAACGAAAACCGACCGATGAAACAAAGAATGCCGAAGGAAGTGCAGGTGGACCGTCTACCAGAATGCCAACGGCAAGAAAAGAAGATTGTTCCAAACTGTGGTATAAAGAACTACCCCGAGTCCCCTCGAATATCGTCAATTGTTTCCTATGTTTATTGAAGTTCTCTTAGTGCATAGATATGAAAAGGCGGGCATCTAAAGATGGTGGATCGTTTGTGAACCCTTCCGTACCGGTTGAGCCAGCTCGCCACTCCATTACCCTCGAACAGCTCTTCGGGAGGAAAGACAAAATACCACACGGTAGGGTAAGCACCGAAAAGCTACTTAATCCTTGCTCGGCTATTCGATACGACTTCTCGTTTCTCGCCAACGAAAGTCTGACGCTCGTGTCGCAATATCAACGAGACCGAGAATAGGGAGGAATAATCTAGTTTTGCGTACTTCGTCATTCATTTTTCTCACTCACGGCTGTTGTACTTTTTTTTTTTTTTTTTTTAGCAAGGCCAGAACGAGGACTCTGAATAGCGAGACGCCACTTCAGCGACCCTGTTCTGTTCTTCCCTATTTCTTTTTCTGATCATTGGTGCCTTTCGGATTTACAAACTAGAAACTAAAATTGAAAACTGGAAGACATCTGGTATCCGTCATTCTCGAGTATAGCAACTAGATTTTCCCCCTCCTTCCTTTACCTAACAAGGCGTAAGAACAACCTTCTTACTCTAAATTATTATCGCGTGGAACCATAATTAATATACCCCTTCTCACAATACCCCTCTACTTCACCGAGAATCATTATTCCTATTTTTCTCTTTTTTTTTTTTTTTTTTTTTTTTTTTTTTTTTTTTTTTTAAAGCACGAGATATCTGTTAGGAACAAGTAAATAAGGGCTGATAATCTGTATACCTGCTAAGGAATACGTAAATTACTGAAGTCTTATTGTTCGTGCAAAATCCGGTTGTAATCAAGTAATTCCGTGTCGGCAATCCCAATATAGTAATAGTGTCATTATTCCTTTCTTTCCAACCATAGAATCTGAGGAGGGGACTGGTGAAGTGAAGGGCGTCTCGCCCATCTCTTACCAGTCCACTCTCCCGAAATAAATGATCAGCTCCAAATAGTTCTCCATAACGGGGCTCGATTCAGTATGTACGGAATGAGCGCCGCTTGTACTTCTTCGCATTGCAAGTCAAACAACAATGCAGCCTGCCTTGTATGGACCATTGGCAATAGCGAAATGATGTGTAAGTTTCCAACGTCCGCATGTTCCACACTTTCGCTTGATCTTCGCTTGATCTTCAGGGCACCGAATCTTAAAACACCTTCCTTGCACCACTCCTCGAATAATATCATAGCAAGGTCTACAGAGTTCCATATCGTCGATGAGCCACCTGAGCTTACCTTCTAACAGGCTAGAGGAGAGCGAACCCGGTCCGCCGCTAATGGTGCGACGTTCCCAGGTACGTTGGAAGTATCGTATGAATGCGCGGATCAAAGCCACCATGGGAAACAGACGCCCTGCAGTAATACATTGAAGTATGTCTCTGCCTTAAATCGTTCTTGTACCCGATAATAACTTCGAGTGTGTTTCGAACTCCCGTGTGGGTCTCTGCATAGGTGTAAATTGGAAGGCTTATTTTGAATATGTCGCCATCGTCATATAAGTTCCAAGGTCTAGCTTCTCGAATATATTAAGCAGAATTTTCGTTTATCTGCGCGGTGGGAGAACTGTTATTTATTGACAGTTTTTTTTTTTTTTTTTTTTTTTTTTCCCTCCTTTTTTTTCTTCCCTTGCTTTTCCCAGTAAATAAATTTCCGAGCAAATAATAAATAAATAAATAATAATAAATAAATAAATAAATAAATAAATAAATAAATAAATAATAATAATATTTTTTACTGAAGTGAATAGAATGATCTTAAAACTACTATTATAATTAGTGAATAGATGTATCCTCCCCAAGTAAATAAAGCTGGCCTGCCTTGCGAACGCGCAATTTCAATCTGCTCTAATGTAATTTCTGACATCATTATACTTACTTTTGCAATAGTTCACCTCGCGCGTGTCACGAGATTGACAGTTAAATTGACTTGGAGCCGGGGAAAGACTTTTTAATGGAGCTTTTTTTTGGTATTATTGAAATTTTCGTGCTTGCACTAAATGGTTCTTGCGTATAGATCACCAAAAGTTACCTGGTGACAGCTATAATTTCAGTTAGATAGTCATCTAAGCATAGAGCGGACGATGCTATTGATCTATTGAATATAATAACATGTATACAAGAAGATTCTGATTTTAAAACATGAAGTCGAAGCCTCAATCGGTAAGTATCAAAATGGATCCTCCCCATCTCAGGCCTCAGGCGAGGATTTAGACGAACTCGGAACACTCCGAAACTCCGTTCAAAGCTCCAAAAATAACTATAAACAGAAAAAAAGGAAAAGGTTCCGTAAAAGCAGGGAAGTAATTCGAAAAGAGGAGTTACGCGCGTTATTCACTGCATCTCAAGGTCGCTGAATTCGTTTGAACATACAGCTAGCTAATATAAACTGCACACTGCATACCCGTTTTATCGGACGATCATTGGACAGCAAGTAGCTGAGAATAGAGTCAAGGGTATCCACCATTTAGCGCTATTAGCAATGTTACTGCACCAAGCCCCAATTTTTAATTCTATTCGAATTGCTCTTCGACCCATACTTTCTTCCTTTTCTTTCCTTTTTCCGTGATGCACAAATAGCAGCTCGGCGCTTGCGAATGGAATTATAGGCACTTTATCCTTGGCGGAGATCGTCATTCTCTTTTTTGTGGCGACCACTGGCGGAGGAGAGGGGCACCTTGAGAAGAGAGAAAGGGGGGGGGCAATTAGTAGTAGAAAT
Source organism: Pezizomycotina sp. ARF18 (assembly GCA_002224055.1). Classification (NCBI taxonomy): domain Eukaryota; kingdom Fungi; phylum Ascomycota; species Pezizomycotina sp. ARF18. Next base: position 100,665 of record AZLU01000065.1, on the reverse strand, counting down.
CCAACATTTACTAGTATTTTTTGCATGCAGGACTCTTTTTTTTTTTTTTTTTTTTCATTAAGGAGACTTTTTTTATTGTTGAATTATTATCTTCATATCTCGATATAGAACAGCTTAAGTATACCATTCCTAATTGCTTATAAGGCAGAAGGGAATTCTCGATTCTTTTTCGAAGATCTCACTTTCTTCTTTCCTTTTTGTTCTCTCTGCTCTCGCCGTTGCGATCCTGTTCTATCAGGCTAAATCTCAGGTACCGCTCGGTTCGCCTCCTATAACTCGAAACACGACACCACTTCTTTTAAAGCTCCCCCTTGTTTGTACTACCTCGCCCGTTGCAGAGAGATTCATAAACCTGAAGCAGTTACGATAAGTCAGTTTCTGAAACCGCTATTCGTTCTCATCTTCCTTTGTCGTGGGTTTCTATTTTTTACACCTCTCGAGGAACGGCCGTTGTATGGATATCCACTTCGCTGCGGGCCGTCCATCGCAAGGTTCAAAAGCTTAAGGCTTAGCGAACTAATAACATCTCAAAGAGCCTATAAAAAGAATAAAAGAAAGCTCTGAAGCTCTAATCCAATCAGTTTACTAACCCCACGAAGGACCTCTTTTATCAGATACCCTTTTTTTTAGATACAACTTCTTTTCTCAAAAATGCCTCTCTCCGAACCGAACCTCCTCTATAGCATCGAAAACATCGTTGCCTACCACCTTTCAAATGGCCAGGAAACGTGCATAACATCATCGCCGACGACGTTGTCGATGCTGATGGTGCCCACGTTGAGCTACAACCCGACCACGGGCCAGCCGGACGACGAGGACTTTTACCTCCACTGCAACTGCACCCTAACCTGGACTTGCCCCTGCCGGCGACGACGCAGATATTCCGCAAGTTCCCGAGGTCGTACCTCATCCCGCGGAAGGATCTCGAGAACGACGGGAGCGGGCCTCACTTTACCCGCATCGAATTCCCCGAGAACAGGAGCCAGGACGACGTGGACACCTTCGAGACCATACTGGCGCAGTGCACGGCGTTCCTGGAAAGGGCGCCGCCGCCGACGATCGCAGTCGATAAGGGGAATAAGGGGAAGGGCACCGTTCCCCGCCCATTTCAACCTCCAATGGCGGCGGTGGCGGTAGCAGCAGTAGCGCCATGAGTCCGTTGGACTACGGCTATTACACGCCGGCCTTAAAATCCTCGAGAGACATCCACGCTCAGGATTACCCCGAGGACATTTACGAGTACGAGAAGCAAAAGTCCAAGGCAGCTGCAGGCGCGGGCGGCTACGTCCCCGGAGAAGGGACGATCGCCGGCGAAGAGTACGGCTACGCCTCGGAGACGGCAGCCGGGCAGGGCGTCGGACACGGTGCGGGCCGGCTGGTGCTGGTAGACGAGCAAGATGGTAGGATCGTCGGTGAGCTCAGCGAAGGCTATAAGTCGTAGAGCAAGACGGCTTAAAACCGGGTAGCAAAGGTATGCCGATACCGTTAGCCTACTCCTTTCTTCAAAGTATTTATTATACATCCGTTCCTTTTATTTACACGATTTTCAAGATTCGTGATAATATCTTATTAACACGCTGTCTAGCACCCGTCGAGATAACTTTACCGGAGGGCCCCGGCCAGAAGCTCGTCGTAGCTCCTATCGACGACTCGTACTCGAAACCGCCCTGCACCCCGCGTACGCCTCCTCGTCGATCGTCTCCAAGGCCGCGGTGGCATCCGGTTCATCGTCACGACGGCCAACATGGTCGCCAGCGCGATGGAGACGGGGCGAACAAGTTTACGAGCGGCACGAAGCCCAACGCGACGCCGCTGACGTTCAACCAACCACGCACGAGCGCATACGCAAGATACACACATTTACGCACGGCGCATCGCAGATGTCGTCCAAGACGCTGGGAAAGGTCCAGCAGGTGGCACAGAGCATCGGCGCGAAGATGGGCGGCAAGGCCGACGAGCGCGGCGTGACAATACCCGAAAAGTCAGGACCGCCAGCGAAACCTGGCCTGCTCAACAAGAGCATGATCGCCTTCTCCACGATCGCGGACGGCATCGACGCAGCGTCGAAGCACCTGCTCACTACCAGCTCGGGAGCGGCGACGGCCATGGTCGGCCACAGGTACGGCGCGGAGGCCCGCGACGTCGCGCACAACCTCACCTCGTCCGTCAAGAACGTCGCCTCGTCTACGTCGACGCCACGGGTGTCTCGAGGAAAGCCGTGATCAAGTCCGTCGCGAAGGGAATGGTGCTGGTACGTTAAAGGTGGCGGTGAAGTCGTCGTGGCCAGCGGGGACGGCTCCACGGCCAGATGATCCCGCCCGGCGGCGGCGAAAAGTCCCGTACAGGTCTACCACCCCGCACCCGGCGAAGGGTCGTCAGCTCCGCCGCCGTACCAGCTGCCCAGCGCCGTTGCGTCGGCGAACATGAGCCCGCCGCCTTCCGCTACCGGTTGGCAGCACGAGGACAAGAACCACCCGGGGGGAACTTTTTCTGAGAACTGTCTAAGACATGAATGATTTTACATTCGCTTCACTTTAGGGGTTATACACACGGTTCTGAAGACGGTTCCTTACCAAACTAGTTTTTTGCGTTCAGTACGACCTCATGTAAATTATCAACTCTTGTAACAGCTCTTTAACAACGGAGAAGAGCTCTACGCCTAGAGAAATGCTCTAGTTCCTAACAACATTAGTATTAGTAATTCCCTTTTCATGTAATTGCTTTTCCTTAATACAGCTAAAAGCCCGTAATTTCACAATTTTCAAGCTTGACAAATGACTTTAATTGCAATATCAGTTAATTTTCGCGAAGACTAGCAGTCAAGGAACTACGTTTCCTGTGAATCGTGTAATGACATATAGTATGCGGTATAGAAACAATTTTATTTAATTTTAAGAAAGCTTTTCCAACGACACTCCTCATCGCAACCCGCCTTCTTCCTCTCTTCTTATCCCATTTTTATATAAAAAAAACTCTCCACCACCACCTCTCCTATTCGTCGGTTCTAATTCTTGTGTGTGCTTCTCGTCTCTGTCATCTATTTATTCTTCTTCGGCGTGCCGTCGTTCTCAACCTTAACCTGATCGCTCAGCTCGTCGTAAGCCTTCGCCAACCCGCCGCTCTGGCTCTTCAAGGCCTGCAACTCCACCTCCTTCTTCCTGAGCTGCTCCTTCAGCGCCGCAACTTCCTCAATATCCTTGTTGCCCGACTTCCTGCTCATCCTGACCTCCTCCTCGAGCCTGAGGATTCGACGATGAGGATGTACGTCCTGTTGAGGATCAGGGAGAGGAAGAGGGTGAAGCCGCAGAGGTACATGTTACGCTGGGAGTAGAACTTGCGGGCTTGCACTTCCATGCGCTCGTGGCCGAGGATGGGGGCCTGGCCGCGGGAGCCGCTTTGGGCTTGGCGGCGTCGCGGAGCTCGGCTTGGACGCGGTAGACGCGGTTGACCTGCAAGAGTGGGTTAGTGGGGGTGACTTGAAGGTACGAGCCGCGTGAACGCAAAGGAATTGCGAAATCGATGCACTTACGCTGTCTATGAACAGTATCAATAAAAATAAATGTAATCTGCGGAAGAAGAGCGCTTGTTAGTGTTTGATGCTAGAGAATCTAGAATTATGGCGATGACGTACTTTCAACCCGTATTGTAACTTTGCTATTATAGGGCTCTTGCTGATGAAGTCGAACATCTTCCTCCTCATCGTCAGCGGGAGTGGCAGGATGAGGAGCAAGAAGATGGCCATCTCGAACATGAGAAGGGCGAAGACCTGGCGGGACGGGAGTGTTAGCACTGTTCCTAGAGACACCTTGGAGCTGAGGGAAGCTCCGAAAGCAAAGGCGGACGTTTGCGTCGAGACAAACTCGATTTCTCCTCTCCTAGTTGCTACGATGCGTGGGGGGTTAGAACTTACGAGAGAATAGTACAGCGTCATTTTTTGCGAGTGCTTGATTCTAGAGAAGCTCGAGGCAAGGAATAGATGACGATGTTGCTGATGAGGGTTTGAGTTAGTGAAAGGGAATTAAGGAGGAATGAAAGGTAAATAGAAAAAGGGCTCACGCGAGCTATATATATATATATATATACGGAGGGGTAATTTGGAAGAAGCAGCTGGAATGAAACAAAGAGAGAGATCGATGGAAAGGGTCTGAATTAAGTGGAAAAGGGTTCACTCTGAAAACAAGTGCCAATGGGTCTTCCTCGTGTTTTGAAGGAAGTAGTAATAAAGAAGGAACTGGATCGAGTTCGTGCAAGTGTTTTTATATTATTTATTTATTTATTTTATTTATTTATTTTATTTATTTATTTTAATTTATTCTTGTTCATTTACTTTATTTTTCTTGGACGGTTGCGTGAGTAATTTAATTAGCTACTGCTGCTTTTGCCCTTAGAAGCCACATCACCACCAAAAATTTCAATTCATCATCATACGTCGACCTTATCTCTCTCTCTCTCTCTCTCTCTCTCTCTCTCTCTCTCTCTCTCTCTCTTTACACGTGAAAAAGCAAACGCTCCCTCTTCCGGGATTCGCGCCACCCTTATACTAGCCACATAAAAGGAGCTTTCCGTTTTCCTAAGCAGTGGCGGTGCTTTTTTTTTTTTTTTTTTTCGGTTGTATGACGATCTCGAACCCTCGTCTGGCTTGCCTGGAGAACTTTGGACACGCTTCTGCACGCTTATTGACCCTTGTGAGGTACCTGTTAAAGCCGCTTAACTCCATCTTTTATCACCGTTGCCCTTCAACAACCTCCCCTAGGAACTCGTACTAAAAATACATTTCACCATGTTCGAAACAGGACGTACGGAGGATTCACAAGGCTGGTTCCCCTTTTTCCAACACTTATTCAAAGTGAAAGTCAACCGGCTATTCGGATACGGTGCCTTCCGTAAAAGCTTGAACCTCGAGGAACCTCAACGGGCGTCGCTTATAAAAAGCGAGGCGACTCTTCCCGGGCGGCAGTTTTCCTTTCCACATGGAACAGAGACACGTAATAGAAATCGCTGAAACGCTAAAAATTACGCGTGGTAACCAAGGTGTGACAGGGACATAATCTATTATTTTGGCCAAGTGATCTATCTGGCCCTCATCTTAATAGAAGATGGCAGAAGAGAAGGGAAGGCAGGATGCAATTGCCGAAACCTCGAATGCGAATAATGAGGCGCCTTCGAGCAAAGATAAGGACCTTGAGGCAGGACCGGCCTCGGAGAGCGACAACGACGAGACCGGCGAGAAAGAGCGTCGCAGGGGTAAGGATGTGCAGATTGAAGACCAATCTTCGAGACTCCCTCCCAAGGAACTGGCGATGGTCCTGCTCTCGATGGTTATAGTTATCATTATCGCTTGCATCGAGCAGACGGCGGTCTCCACGACGTTGCCCAGCATCGCGAAGGATTTGCACTGCGGCACTGCAGTCAGTTGGGCGGGTACGAGCTACTGATAGCCAACACGGCAAGCCAGGGCCTATACGGACGACTTAGTGATTTGTTCAGCAGGAAGAACGTGCTCCTGACGGCAATTGTCCTGTACGGCATCGGTAGCTTGCTTTCGGGATTTTCGAAGAATCTGGCCGAGCTTGTTGTTTTTCGCGCGATTTCGGGAATCGGTGGCGGGGGCATGCAGAATACGGTCGTCGTTATCCTCTCCGACGTCGTATCGCTTCGGGAAAGAGGAAAAGTTCAAGGATATCTGATGGCCGGATCGGTCGTCGGCATAGGAGTCGGCCCTTTCCTGGGCGGCGTGTTTGCGGAGCACAACTGGAGGTGGGTTTTCTGGGTCGTCTGCCCGCCGGCTGCCCTGTCTGTAATACAGATCTTCTTCTGGCTTCCCATCAAACCGGTAACGCAATCTGCCCGCAGCCAATGGAAGAACCTCGATCTCTTGGGTCTCTTACTTTGGTTATAAGCATTGTTTTTATACTCGTAAGTGTTGATCTTTCTGCAATCTAATGAAGCTAGCTAACAGAACAAGGTTCCTATCTCGGGTGGAGGTTCTTCATACGCGTGGTCGTCTCCCGTCGTCATTACCCTCCTTATCCTAGGAGCTTTCTTTGTAATAATCTTCCTGCTGGTCGAGCATTACTACGCCAGGCTGCCGTCATGCCATTACGCGTTTACAGGAAGCTTTCGATCGGCGCGACGGTCGCTGCCTATTTCTTCTGGGGTATATCCACCTACGCTACCGTGTACTTCTTCCCATCTACTTTCAGGTTGTTCGGCAGGATAGCCCGCTTAAAAGTGCCTTGCTATTGTTTGTCATGGCGTTGCCTCAGGTCGGTCGTTCTACTCATCAATTAGCGGGACTCACGTTGACGTATTCTTCGCAGGTATTCTCAATAATGTTTTCCGGATATCTCGTGCAGTGGACCGGCGGTTCGCATGGGTCCTGTGGTTCGGATTCGGCCTGTACGTTGTCGGGGCCGGGCTCGGCACCCGTTTCGACAGACACACGTCCGATGGCTACATTTACGGTATTTGGTGTTGCAAGGAATCGCGCTTGGATTCGTGTCGCAGACTGGTAGGTACTAATAAAATTGTTCAAATACAATTGTAACCGCTAATTCTTCTCGCGACAGGCCTCATAGCGATGCAGGCGCACGGCGAGCACGCCGACCGTGCCGTTCTGACCTCTTTGCGCAACCTTATCCGGTATTTACACCTGTGTTTGCTTGCCCTGTTATTTTAGAGGTGAAACGCTAACTTTCTGGGAATGAAGTTTTGTCGGTGGCAGCGCGGGCATAGCGGCGTGCGCTGGTATTCTCGATAATGTTGCCAGAAATACGTTGCCACCACGACCCTTCCATACCCATCGATTCGAGTCTGGGTCTGGTCATCCCTTCTGACATCTCTAGCCGCCAGAGGGATATACTCCTCGATGCGTACATGGCAGCCGTCAAGGCCATCTGGTGGTTCTTCTTGGGGCAGGCGCGATAACCTTTGCGCTCGGCCTGCTTATCAAGGATATCCCGCTCCGGGAGACGAAAAGAAGAACGAAAAGGAGTAAAAACCTGAACAAACCACCGATAATCCTACGAGCAGCGGCTCAAGCCAGCCTGGGCCGACCCAAGCTGAGCCGGCGCAGACTGTCGCGCCGGAAAAGTTTGAGAATTGAGGTCCTTATACCTCATCAGTATATGCTCGCGTTTGAGTAAATATCCGAGGGATTTCTGAGACTATATTCAGACTTGTGCTTCGCAATTACAACAAAAAAAAAGAAAAGGGAACAGTTGATACTGTTCACAAGATGCTTCAAAAGCCTATTATCGCACGTTATGGGGTGAAGCTCCAGATACTTGACCTCGTGCCACCATCGAGGTGCCCGCTTGCGAAAGTTTGAGTGTTTCTTTCAATCATTTCTAGATAGACCGAGTTGATAATTTTCCAAGGAGCTACAGTCTGCACGCCTACCAGAGGGAGACGGCTTAATATGTAATTACCTGCCCGAGCATTTGTGTTACCGTAGATAGTAGATAGACCGTTTAATTATTCAATACACAACTGTTAATGCAAATCTCATTACAAGCAGACCACTTCGAGCCCACTCAACCATCTCAATCACGAGAGCAATACGATACCGAGTAGCTTCGAATGCTTTAAGCAATACGATTGTCAAGGGACCTTCGGCAGCCAAGGAAAATAGCGTATGACAGTAGGGTTTGACTTCAACCTGCCAAACCCTAAAGAGTCTCAATAATATCATCGAAAAGGAGAACGCCGCTCTAGGGCCTCGACGATCGTCAACGAATCAGGTGGCGCCATGGCAGGGACTACATCCGCTTAGCACAAAACAACCATCCGCTGCCTATGGGAAAATGCGATATCTCCGCGGAGATACAACCAACTGGCTTATCAAAACAAGCCCAAAACGCCTGCTCCCCAAAAGAAAAAAAAGCAAGTTTTTATATAAGACGATTGAGAGGCGAGGCTGTATCAAATATTCACACATATGCGAATGGGGGATCTCGCTTTCTCTGATTCGTTGGAAGTAGACGTCTACGTCAAGACTCGCAAACTATCTAACTGGCTTGTCCCAAGTTTTTCCGAGTTTGTTCACGAACTAATGCTTTAGAGAAGGCCCCCCACTCCGACCCATACCACTTAGCACCTAATGCAAGTCAGCAAGTAAGTTTATCCTTTTAGATTTTCTTTTGCCTTTTTCGCTCCGCGGGATCTGGTTTGATCTTCCTTGGAAATCTATTGAGCCTGCTGTTCCTATCTCGCATGCAGCCGTATAAATACGGTGAAACCCCCCCCCCCCTCCCTCCCTTGGAGTTAAACCAACAATATAAGAAAAAGCTATTTATATAAAGAGCATGGGACCGCCCACCTCGATGAGAAGCAAGGTAACCTTCGCATTTCTTGCCTTTATCTTTAATTAAGCAGAGTATATTACTAATTTATCGTTATGTATAGCTCGATGTTTTAGAAAAGACAATATGAAAAAAAAAAAAAAAGGAGCTCACAGGAATGCCAAAATATACAGACAGAAAAACGCCTTCCAAGACTGCGAACGCTACATAAATAAGAAAAAAAATTATATATAAAGCCGGCCAAAAACGACACGGCTGTACAAAGTCATATATCCTGGTTTCTTTTGAAACCTCGAAGTAAAGAGGTAGAAGTGGGTGTGCTAGAATTTACAAGAGAGAGAGACGAGGGATCCATCTGCCGTTCACACGCGATCATGGCCAAGGGCTGCCGTTGTTGGACTCAACATTACCGGAGCTGCTGGTATCCATGTTGGGGTTGAAATTCATAAACCCTTCGCCAGAATGCTCGCTATTGTCGCCCATCGATACCGGCGGTGAGTACGCTTGGCCGGGCCATTCCTGGCCGAAGTCCATCGCGAGCTGCACCTGATCCTTCAACCACCACTGCTGGCTTTGGTCGACGAGGTGGTCCAAGCCCCGTACATGGAGCTGCCGAGCTACTGGCAGGAGCGTTAGACGTGCTTGGCACGTAGCTCGGCATCTGCATGTTGGGAGATGGCATCATGGACGGCTGCTGGGAACGGGGGTCTTGGCTATGGTTACTCGGGCTGGAGCCCGGATCAAAGTACGGCGTGAAAAGGCTCGACACGGAATTCAACGAGGGGTTCCCGCGCCGGATTGCGTCCCCGTCAGCATTAGGAAGTCGGGCTCTGGCCTCAAATTGCCGGAGGATATCGTCCGTGAGCTGCGTGTTAGGCGTTGCGGCGGCGACAGCAGGCGGGCCTTCGGAGAGGACTTGCCGCTTGAGAGGCCGTGTTCGATCTGGTCTTCGGCGGAGACCGCAAGTCTTGCGGCCGGAACCCGAACATCTCTCCCTGGGAGTTCATCCGGGTGAGGACTTCTTCAGCCTCTTCTGGAAGCTCGAGCTCGTACTTGTTTGCCAGGATCTTCAAGATGATGAGAGCTCTCTTTGCGCAAAGCCAGTAATCGGCCATCTCTTCAAGGGATTTTACGCCCTGGATAATGTCTCGCTTGGCCGCCTTGGTGGGCAAATTTATAAGATGCACTAAAGTAAATCAGCATTCGTATTCATTGTATTTGTTGGTAAGCAATTTGTTACCTGTGCATGCCGACAAGCCGATGTACACGACAACATTGCAGATCTGCTTCAAACCGTAGGTCCGCTTATATATCCGAAGATACTTTGAGATCGTGGTCGCCGCAATGGTACATTTTTCGAGGCTGCAAGTGTGAAGGAAGGCCGTATTGCCGCTCGGGCCCAGTTTCAAAAACGGCCGGAAGAGAAGAAGGTACAGTAGCTGACAAAACATACTGAAACGAGATGTTAGAGATCTGGAGATTACAGTAGGCAGTTCAAAGACTTACTGCATGAGCAAAACATTAGGCAATGCGCCTTCCTTAGCCTCCATCTCAACTGGAAGCTTGCGGTTCCACTCCTCGAGCCTAGCGTGGAGGCCGACGAGGCGTTTCATCTCGTTGTCACGTTCACCTTTCTTGAAACGAGCTTCGTTCGAGGTGCCCCCATTGGTGGGCACGTAGAACCCCAGTAGAACATCGTTACTAATTTCACAGAGAGCAGAGATCTGAAGTGATACTGCTCGGGTCCGCGCTGGTTGCGATAGTTCTGTTGTCAGTCCGTTATCCGTATAAGGCGACCAGATCTGGGAGTCCTCGTCCGGGAAAACGTCGCATTTGGGACAGGTAATGATGCTCGACGGTAATTGAGGCATTCGTCCATGTAGTTTGACCAGCACCTTCAAGAATATCAGGATCAGAGCGTTCGTCGAAATGGCACAGGAGGGCTTACTTATCGAACAAAAAGACGCCCCAGAGCGTAACCTTTCGAGCATCAATCTCTTCATCGCTCATCCCACCCCTCCCTGCCAAGGTATCCGGATTTACGTGTAGTCCAAGGTCACAGGCCATGCGGAAAGACATTCTAGCACGTAATTTAGTAAAATTTCGAGCTTAGAGCTAGAAGGAAGATGGATAATACCCGCTATACACCCATCCTCGTGCCTCACGCCCGCAACCGGCTTCTCGAACGCTCTAGAGAATAAATTTAGTCGAAGACCTCGTAATAATTGGGTTTTGGAATTTACGCACCATAAGACCAAGAGCTTGAACAGTGGTCAATCTAAACAGTTATTAGCGGTTTGTTATATTTGATACTGCTTGTAAATATTTTGAATTTACTTGCCTTGGATTCTCATGCTCGTCATTCTCGAGAATTAGCCTCTTGGCTTCGTTGAAGAATTGATTTCCGGCTGTAGCAGGATTAGCCGGGTCAGATCTCGCCTCGGGACGCGCTGTGAAATGGCAGCCCCTAAAAAAACCACTACGGTCAGTACCTGTCGTCCTAGCCCGGAGATTGAGTCATACGCACAAAGCCATCATCGCGTGGACCAATAAGGAGCTGCAGTAAGAATTCGCCTGCGCTGTCTTGGACCTAGGTTTCCCTTTCAGAAAGTCGCGAAAGAACAGATTCTTGACAAAGTCGTAAGTACGGGTAGTGCCACGTGAAGTACATGTTGATCAGATGTACGATGAGCTCTTTGTCCTTAGTAACGCTGGTCCAGGACGTTATCGGATCCTCGGGCTGGAATATGCCATCCAGGTGGCCGGAAGGGCTCCTGTCGTTTTCATCCCGATCCTGCTGGTACGATAAAAAGCCCAAGAGTGAAGTAGCTCCGTACGACCTGATCTGGCCGTCGCTATCTATTTGAAGGCTCGCCATTTGCCGGAAATATCCGCCTCAAGATCCGGCGACTCGACGTCCGAAAAGCCATCCGGTTCGTTATCCACTCCTCAGGGATAACATTCCTTTCCGCCTTCGCAGCGTTGCGCTCTTTAGCAGCAATCTCGGTAGCTAACTCGTCCAAATTTTCTGCTCTGCGGATATCCTGCACGAGCTGGTACACTTCATCTTCGGGGTAAGTGAGAATCGCCTGTAACAGGGTCTGCAACGTAGAGTTTCTCGTCTTCAAGGAGTCACTATCCTTTTTGACGCTCGTCTTCCGCCGGTGGTCCGAGCTCGGGTCGTATATGCACTCGCTGAAGTACACCGAAGAGCAAGCGGCGCAAGATGGTGTATTTCCATCGCACTATAAATTATAGAAGCATTAGTATTGCATCTTGGATTGTTTCCTGAAGGCCGCTTGTCTACCTTGGATTTCCGCTTCCTACAGGCAATGCATGCGCTGCTCACGCACCGCCGTTTGGGTTGCGCCCCAGCTCTCCTCTTGGAGCTGCCGCCGCCATTCTCCTGCGGCCGCTGCGCTCGGCCGTCGTCGTCATCCGTCTTGGGGTTCTTCTGGCCGTGCGGCATATCGATAATAGTTGTGGCAAAAACAGCCAGTAATCGTCAAGTTTATTACGATTCTTTTTCGGTCGCAGCAAATTTGTTTGTGGATGGAGAAAGATTTCTCCGCACCGACTTCCGAAGCAGGAGGGTCCAAGCTGGAGGGGGAAAAAAATAAAAGAATAAGACCAGTATTCTAGAAAAAGATAAGTGAGAATAAACTATTGAAGGATTGAGGACGTTTTTGACCACAAAAGGTTAAGAAACGTCCAACTAAAAAAAGATAGCTATGCAAGATAGCGAAAAAAAAATGTTTTGCAGGAAGCCAATCGATTCTGGAGCGGTGTTGGGATTGATTAACCGTTGGAGAGTTTCGGAAGAAAGGGAACCGGGCTATTTAAGGCTAAATTCCTACTCGGCGTTCCCCTTTGCCTCAAGATAATTATATATATATATATATATAGAATGCTGAGCTCGAATCCAACCGTCGAGACCTTTCAACCAAAGATTTATGGACGAGAGAAGCACTATACACTAAACAAAAAAAAAAAAAAAAAAAATAGGATGCGGAGAACGAAGAGGATATTGGGAGCTCAGGTTGCTTAAGGACGAAAGGAAGGCTCGAGATAATATAATGGAGAAAGCAATGTTAAATCCGGAAAGCCTGTCTTCGGCACTTGGGAAGCACTTTTCAGATCTAACAGGGGGAAAGTTATCTCAAAGAGGAAGAGGGGGAGGAAAAAAGTAAATAATAAAAGCAAAAGGCGACAAAGTATATTTCTTAAAGTGATAATGGTAAAGAGTCCAGGGTAGTGTCTTTGCAGGGTATGAACTCGATGGCTTCCTTGAAGCATCGCTCAGGTTAGGTAGCGGGGGATTCTTCGGCTTATCAATCAAAAAAATCTGCTCGTTGAAAAATAAATAAAATAAAAGCTCCCACACACACCTGACGAGTATTGGCGTAGTCCTGTTTCGACGTATGGCTGCTTCTCAAATGTCCTATTATTATTCTGTCATGTCGTCCAGGGTGTAGTGGATACCAAGGACATGGTTCGTCTCCACGGCCAATACCCCAAATGGAGCGCCCACAAGCAGATGCACCTGAAAAAAAATTTCCCTTCCAAATGGCTCTCTAGCTCGCGCCAGTTACGGTCGACTCTTTCGTCCTTGGGGTTTCAGTATATCCGAGGTTGCTGAGCTCTGCCACTCTTCTGCAGCTGTCATCGAAAACAGTATACCATAGTGCTTAAGCGGTGTGGTTCTGGAGACGATGGCCTTAAGCCGTCAAAGTTCAGATACCGCAGGAAGAGAAAGTGGACGATTTCCGTTCAGGGAAGAGCAACTGCATACGTCTCTCGTTGACTGGGCGGCGCTTTTCCAACTTGGAATTCGTCAAGGCGAGACGATTGAATAACTCGACTAGATATTGGAGAACAGAAAGTATAAGACATCGTTAGCACGTCTGAAATCTCTTTTGATATCGACGGGATACTCGTAATGGAGTAGCTGGCATCTGATACCAAACTTGTAACTTGTCGGGTGCATTTACGCACGTTTACTTGGACGGGATCGGAATTTATAATGATAAAAATGGGCACGGATTAATATCAGGCCCAATTAATGCCTATTTCATTTATTAGCAGGGAAAATCCCCCACACGAACAAAATATAGTAGCACTGCAAGGGAAAAGGGAAAAATTCCTCGATAAGCTTAAATAAATTCAATTTATTATTTTTCTCGGAGAAACCAAAGACCGTAACATCTTTTGATAGACAAGGGGCCATGCGTCGACTCTACATGCCATCTTTGTCCAACACGCGGACAGATCTTCTCTCGTAGGGCTGCGGACCACACACCTGACCGGTTACCCCGTTTTGAAAGGCGGCACGGAAAAGGCGGCCCTTTTCAGAAGCTTAATTAAGCGGGGTTTTTTTTTCTGTGGTGGCTTCATGTTCGGTGTTTTTTCGTTCCAGGGTGAACAAGCGAACGCACCATCCAGATCAAGGCCACGCGAAGGAAAAAAAAAAAAAAAAAAAAAAAAAGAAAGAAAGAGAGGTAAAATCCATGATTGCCTAGAGTGGAGACTGCTTCTTCGTATTCGATTTTGCTTTTTCATCGAGATTATTCCGGGTATAAGGAGAGAAAGTTGAGACTTTCTGCGAAAAATAGTCGCTGTGGAGCCTCTCTCTCGGATAGGCGTACATTTGACGTATTTCGTATTGCGAGAGAAAGCCGACAGCATCCTCGATGATACCTGCTTTTTCGATACCCTTGGCTTTGGCAACCGCAATTAAAGGTGACACTGACGGCTTCGTCTTACCATAAGTCCGCAAACTTAATCAATACCCCTACTCTAGTAACCTTTGCATGATCGAATTGCTTGGAACCAACCAGCTCGGTTAGGTTCTTTGTGGAAATTTGGAACCCAGGCTGTAAATGCCGTTCGGAACGAGAATACGAGAACGTATTCTGCCTGCCGAATAATTCCAAATGTTTGATTGATCGTGATTTGGTTATCGGATAGTTCGTACCTGCCCTGTTCACGGCTGTGGTATTGAGAGTCCTTCGTGATACCTGGTAAAGTCGGTGTCGTTGCATGCTGGATGTGGTGACGGGAGGTATTTGCGTGAGAAAGAATAAAATAAATAAAATTAAAATTGTGTGCTGCTGGTTTTATTTATCACATATAAATTCCATCTGCACATTAAATACAATTAGCAGCACATGACGAAAGCCTGTAGAATAAAATATTCATGAAATCAAAGAGTAAAATATTCAACCCTACTTCTCTAATAAATTTGCCTATTTTGGTAGCCTTAAGAATGCTTCATAGTTCGCCCGCTTTTTGCTGACGTATTCGCTGATGCTCAACTATTCATCCACGCGCGGTTATCAAAGGGAGGTTTGATAGATTACCAAGGTGTTCAATAATATATAGGTTCAAATTTCTCTAAACGAAGTGGAAAGCAAAGACTAATCATAAATATTCGTCAAGATGGGTATTAATGTATGAAAAGACGTAAACAAGACGATCTAAAATCTCTATCGCGATCTGATCTATATAGAAACGAAACGGAAACCGAATACCGCTAGAAAACAACTTCAACAAACCAAACGCAGACCAGATAAAACCATTAGATCCTATAGCCAGAGAAAGAAGATCAATATAGAGAAATCAAGTTAATAATAGCCATGCCATATACCGAAAAATATTAGTAAGTCATCCCAGTTAAAATAGCCCCATTAACCTCGCATTATACCGCTTAACCAACCCGACCAACCAAAAAAAAAGGGCAAGAAAAGAAGCAAAGAAGCAAGTATAAGAAGAGGAATAAGGAATTCGTGTTTATCGTGTGCGAAAAGCAATAGTGGTGATAAAAGTTGCTGCAGAATACGCTAACAATTTGGTTTTGTTTAGGCGCCAGAGTGACGCTTCTGAGCCCACCGACCGTCTCAGCGTTCGTGTGAAGGAAAGCGTTGGCCAGAACTTGTCGTCGACCTTAATGCTTACCACGCTGGTAATGCCTTCCTGTTGACTTGCTTATACGTATATATTGCCCTGCTGCCAGCGGTTTTTCCTCACCAGTGCTAGCAAATCGTCAAGACTCCGACGGGCACGTCGTCGACCTCGATAATCCACTGAGTCGGGCGTATAATGTCGAGAGAACAGGACCCGAAGGACACGCCGCCAACGTCTTTTTGTTTTTAAACGATGTTAGCGAGAGTTCACAAAAACTTTGAGAGCGGAAGGGAGAACTTACATATTCCAGCTGTTCTGGGGACGAGCGTGGCGTCTTTGGCGACTTGCTCTAGTTGGGGTGCTTGGGTGGCGTGGCAGATACATCCGTAGAATTGGACAATGAGATCGCTCTCATGGGCCACGATTTGACCGTGGGGATCTCAAGAGTTACCTCTTTGGACCCACGGAGGACAACGGCGGTAACGGAGGTCTTTTCGGAGAAGTCCATGTCGGCGAGCTGGGAAATCCTCTTCATGAAGACGCCGTCGATCTCGAGGAGGATGTCGCTAATCTGCAGGCCGTTCTCGTCTTCGTGGGACTGGCCTCCTGAGGCGGCTGCAGCCTGGACTCGACGATGATGGGACGAGGCACGCCGCGGTACTTTTTGGCCGCCTTGATGTACGCATCCGGCGCTCGTCACTCAGGCCATGGAGGAGACGGTCGGCAGGCTCATGTCGGCAAACTCGAAGCCGAGGCAGCGGAGGGATTCGGCATGGTCGAACTTGCCTCGTTGATCTTCTTAACCACGGGGAAGACGTACCGCTGGAGGTCGAGACCTTGGGTCAGAAGGTATCGTCTCCGCTGCGGTTTTGGCTGCCGACGGTCATCAGGTAGGCGGAGACCTTGATTCTTTGGGCCTTGGCCATGTTGCTGAACTGGGCCTTGCGGGTGACGACACACCCCAGCAGGAAGCGCTTTCGGCGATGGAGATGTTCTCGATGTTTACGACCTGAATCGGGGCGGGTTGCAGGGCCAGGTGTTGAAGTTGACGCCGATGGAGCTGACGGTGGTCTCCTTGGTCGAGAGGAGGCCGTCCGCGTTGAGGCCGAAGATCTTGATCTCTTCCCTGTACTTGAGCGGCGTGGCATCCCATTCCGGACGCTGACCTTGCTACTGCTCGGCAGGAGAGACTTGTCGAAGGTGACGAGGGCGAACGAGCCATGTAGACGACCCTGCGGGAATGTTCTTGTAGGAGATCGTCAACCGGAGATCGACCATTGTCGACGGGACCGCGGTCCTGTCGAAAAGGACGAGGGGATGGGATCGAGCTGGATGACAAGACCAACGCCGGAGTACTTGGCGTTGGAGATTTGCCCTTCAACGGAGTAAGGCAAGCGGCAGACGACGTTGCAGAGAGACTCGCGAATGTCGTCGACCGCCTCATCGGTTACGTCCTCTTCCTCGTCGTCCTCCTCCTTTGCCTTGGGAGCTCGGGAACTCTTATTTTGCGAAGGCTCCAGTTCAAACGTGGCGACTTCTCCAACTCGGTCCTGTTCCAGGTTCCCTGCACGTCGTCGCGCTCGTATATAGCAGCAAGGAAGAAATGCCTGTCCATATCGATCATCATCGTCTGGCAGTCGGTCTTCCGAGACCCGGGTCATGATTTGGACTCTCTGGTGATCCTTGACCGAGCTGACGGCTTCAATGAACGCGTCAAGGGTAGGAGTAGGCGTTCCGTTGACTTTTTCAATCAAGAACCCCTTGGTCCAGTGGCTCCACATCAAGAAACCGGAGGCGGCGCAGAAAGTTCCGGCGCCGATCTTCTCGTTGTAGCTTCTCGCCATCTGTAGGACAGATCGTGGAAAATACCACGCCCATCTCCAAGAACCTCTTGGGAGAAATGGAGTGAAGATCTTGAACGCGGACGACGCATTCGAGGAGTTTCTTGCCGCGGTAGATGCGCAGGGTTATGTTCTGGTCAACGGATTCATCAATGATGCTCCAAAGATCGATAAAGTTGGTGATATATTCGCCGTTGCACGACAGAATAATATCGGTTGGCTCGAGAGCGCTGACGTGCTCGATCTCGCCGTCCGATACTCGCTCGGTCGAGGTGGCTCGTGGCGAGCAGGGCAGGCGGGGCCACCCTTCAAAACGCGGGAGACGGTAAGAAGGCCCGTGGCATTTGGGTCGCGCATACGGCACGCTCTCTCTTCTTCCTCATTGAGGCCGATCCTCTTCAATTCGTCGTAGCTGGTGTGAATGAACTCGGTTTGCAGGGTACCTCGTGAAACCGGCTCACCCTTCTTGATTTTCTCGACGGCTCTGACGACCCTATTAAGAGGAAGGTAGAAACTCGACTGCGAGGAATTGCTTCCTCCGGCGTTCAAAGCTACAGCCTGTCCGAAATATTGACGACGGCCGAACCGGAAGAACCGCCGCTGGTCCCCGAAGCTGCCTGGTAGTAGAAGGTATTGAAATCGTTATAGTTGCCAACGCCGTAAGACGGTGCCTGACGATCGAGCCTGGCCAAAGTTGAGCCCAGGATACTGAGCTTTTCGCCGGCATCGTTGCCGACGACTTTGATGTCCATGCCCACGCGGGCGAGCTCGGGGCACAGAGGTATTTCCGTTACCTTCATGTGCTTGAGCTTCGCAGGCTCGTACCGGAAGATACCGAAATCGTGAACGGGATCGCGGTAAATCGGGAAATAGGTACTTCCTCATAATTGACGAACACAGCAACGGCCGTAATTGGCGCGGGAGACACGACGTGTCTGTTGGACAAATCAGGCCCCTTTGGGCATCGATCACGAAACCCGTCGCGCAGTAATTTCCGGCTGTTTCCGAGTCGAAGGGACGCATGTGGTCGCCTTGATAAACAGTGGAGGAGATAAACTTTGCCCAGGCTGATATCCCAGGTCTCCTTGTCCGTGTTTACGGCAGGACTCGGGGATCTAGATATTATATCGGGGAGGATATCGACCGGCTTCGCAAGCGTAGCGAAGCGCGCTGTATGATTGGAAGAGCACCTTCGGACGCGCTTGCTTCGTCTTCGAGCGGCTTCGCCTGCGGAAGCTCTTGCTTTTCGAACTTCAGCTTCAGCTTTTCCTTTTGGTGCTGCTTTGAATGCCGCTGATGGCTTTTTGCTCAAGAAGTCACCCTCTTGAGGTCGTCCGGCTGCGGAGCGCCGTCGGGAAAAGTGTTGTAGGATATCCCGGTAGCATGGGCGGTGAATTGCTCAATGCTGTTCTTTCGGGTCTGTGGGGAGGGCATGTCTGGAGTCTTCGCAATCGAAGAAGTTATAGGCTCGGGGGAACGGGTTGGGCCTCGTCTTCCGGGGCAGGTCTCGTACTCGATTGGGCCTCCTTTCCGGGGCAGGTCTCGTGTTTGTGTTGTCTTCCATTGTGGAGAAATTATGTATTATGGAGTGATGCTGCGAATTGCGAGTGTTAGCGCAAAGAACAATTCGGGAGCTTCGATCAACAACAAAACTGCGATCAATTATAGGAATTTAACAACTTACCAGTTCGCTAGATAATCTATGGGTTCCAAGCAGGTCTAAGCGTTGTTATACTTGGTAAATGATATGAGATAAAGCTTGAAGCACAGAAAATGAGTGTATATTTTGCTAATGAGCTGTAAAATGAAGAAAAAAGGAAGGTCCTCTTTTTATTTATATCGTGGACAATTGCTATTAATGTGATATTGTATTCCTTAGGGTTGCAGTGTACTGAGTTGCAACCGCGGAGCAAGCTTGAACAACCTTTCTTTCGATTTTCTGGAGAGTGAAACAGAAACCGAAACAAAGTTCAAGACCCGACGATATACCGAAAAGGAACAGCCGTCCAAAACAAATAGGCTCTGTCAAAGAGAATACAGATACTGCTCTTAATAGATAGCAGAGTTAGGAGGAATTGTGCAAGAGGATTTGAAATGGAATTGAATCCAGGCGAAGGCGCCGCTCGGGGAACGCTGTTTTTAAAATAAACTCGTTAAGGAGGATTCCTCCATATCCATTTCAGGGTCCACTTTTCGTCCATTAGGCCTGTCGAAAAAAAAAAAAAAAAAAAAAAAAGGGTAAGCTTTTAAGAGACGGATTTCTCGTCTTGTCTTGCTTGGGAGGAGGTACCAGCTGCACCTCCTTTCCGAGAGTAGGACCCTGAAGTGTAGTGAGATTTGGCCATCAAGAAAAAAGGGATCAACCAAGCCACCATTTCTCCGAGCGCTCCCCCCCCATTGGGAGGATCTCTTCTCGAATCTTTGCGCGAATTCGCACTAGGGGGAAGGTACCTGGAGACTGAAGGTTGGGGTACCCCGGGAGACAGCTTGCTATCAGCATTTTTCGCTCGGTTTGGTACAACAGTTTCGGAAAGGCCGCGGTCGAAAGAAGTACCTTGGACCTGGTCTCGCCTTACAAGAACCCTTTTTTTTTTTTTTTCTTTTTCCGAAGGTTCTTATCGCACGCTTACATGCAATGCTTCTGGATCTGCTGAGCCAATGAATGGCATCATCACACAGACCTGGAAACCGTATCGCATTTGTAGAAAAAGCTCCAAAAAAAAAAAAAGGTGCGCGTATGCATCCCAAGAAAAAAAGAAAAAAAAGAAAGAAAGATAAAGGAAATAAGTGGAATCTCCTTTATTTCCCTTCCCGATATCGGGTGCTTTGTTTCAAGAATGGAAAAGAATATTCAAATTCAAATCTTGCCCTTTTTTTTTTCTTGCTTTCCTTCCGACAAGAGATACGAGATACTGCTGACCGAGCTTTGTAAAGCCAAAAATATACAAAATGAACTCCTAAAATTAGATACTCGTAGTTATTATCAAAGAACAAGAAAAAAGAAGTCGGATTGTTTCGAAAATATCTCGAGCACTTTTGGAGTTAAAAGAAAAAAAGGGGGTGTCGTGGAGCTTCATGGAATGACAAGCGATATTGGACCCTTTTTTATTGGTATAGGATCATCTGCATAAATGTCTCTCTGCAACTATTAAAGTGCTCACAATTAGAAATTAGTCACAAAGGGAGAAAAACGCCATACCTGCGCGAAGTACATATTATTACTGTTAAGTTGTCTTACAGCTGATAGGCGAAACTCAGCTTATCCTTGCCCTTGTCCTTTTTGTACTGTATTTTCAAGGTCGCCTTTCCCGCACAACTCTGGCGCACTTGTATATGCTCTTCAGTGCGGAGTTCGTAGAGGCAACAAAGCCGAAAAAGCTCCTAAAAAGTAACATAGTTGGTCACTGCTCGTTAACTGCCAGAACGAAAAAGATTTTTTTTTTATAACTTCAAAATGAAAACGGAAGGGTTCTAGATTGACAGCGAACGAATACTTTTGCCGTTTGAGGTGCAGCTTGGGTGCTTGGTGGACCAATGAAGGATATTTCGAGAAATTGAGGTAGAGATAGAGCCGGTGGCAGAGCTGCACAGAGAAAGAAAAAAAACAAAAGTTCATTTCCTTAGCCTTTCCTTAGCCAATTGTCTCCGCGTGAATGGGGAGATCCAGCCCCCACTGGCGCCCTTCTTTCCCACACAGGCAGCGGGCGGTTTATCATTTCCCATGCTTCTCTCTTTTTTTGCCCCCCCGAGATTAGCTTCTCGGACCTTCGTTTCAAGCTAAGGAGGAAGGAGCACACGATCCGTTCAGTCGCACCAGACCGAGACAAGAATAAAAGTGAAGAACAGAATGAACACTTTTTTAAACTTCGGATAGTCCCGATCAGCTGCTCAGGGCCTAGAGCTTGCTGAAGTTGAACTGAAGGCTCTCCGTTTCCTCCCCTGGAGATTGGCTGGCGATCCAAGTTACTTTGAAAAAGACAACATGTCAGCACATCCGCGAAAAGAAAAGAAAAGAACCGAAAATCTAAAAACAAAACCAAAGGAAACGGAGGAGGGTGGATATGGAGAGCAAAAAATTGTTGAATCCACGCACCTCTACAAGCTTACTGCTTGAGATGCCAATGGCGGTAGGGCTGAGGTCCTTTTTATGAAGTGGACCCCCTTTTTTCCTTATGCATACAAAGGGAGGGAAAAAAAAAAAAAAAAAAGATTGGCAGTGGGTAAGGGGATGCAGCTTCGGTGTTAACAGATTTTTTATCCTTTTTGCGACTAAACACGAGGCCGTGCACAGGATATGCCCTTCAGCGTACGTCTGCACGACTGCACAAGCAGCCCAGTCTAGCAGAGCCCAGAAGATCAGCAAACGGCCACCTCTTGCAAGTCGAGTCTTTAGAAGTACTCCGGAAGGCTAGCTGAATATCGCAGATGTTTCTTGTCACGACAGGGATTTGTTTGCGAAAGAGTCTGGATTAATGATACGAAGTTTTCAATGTTGGAGAAGGATTTATAAGAAGTAGAGATTATTTTCGAAGAACTTAATACTGCTCCTCTAAGAATAATAATTAATAATAATTAATAATTAATGGGGTTGTTTCCCCATCTTTCTGTGGGTTTTCTGAGCAAAAGAGGTAGAGCTTGGGGGAGAAGGGGCTTGGCACCACCCGAGTACCCGCTAGCCGTGCATTGATGGCGCCTTCACTTCCCAGGAGGTCAATTAGAACGAGAGAAGATACGAAGTTGCTCTACATCTCTTTCATGCAATTGCTATATGTCTATAACTATGTAGTTCTTACTATCTGTCTAATTCGATATTCATTCGTGTTCTGGAGTAAAAAAAAAGTGTTTCTTTGGCTTATTAAAAATGGCTTCTCGCGATTATTTGGCGGTTGGATTTGTGCCGAGGCTTCTTCGGCTAAATTACAAGAAACAAATGAAAGACGGCAACCAGAGCCCTTAAAGTCCCAGTGACACCACGCAAAAGAAACACCCCGCCATCGAGCTTCCAAGCACATTATCTCCGGTTCCACGAACGACTATATTACTAGACTCTCAATTGAACAAGCTCCTCAAGATGAAGATTGATCGCAGAACATTTATCGTCTCGGGCGCTGCTCCGGACTCGGACAGGCGACGGTCGAACTCCTCCACAGAACGGCGGTTACGTCTCGGTCCTGGACAGGCAGAAGAACGAGGAATTCATTTCGTCCCTAGGCTCCGAGCGTGCTCGCTTCTTCCAAGTCGACGTTACGAAGACGGAGCAAATCGAGGCTGCCGTGAAGAAAACGGCCGAATGGGCGAAGGAAACCGGAGCTGCGCTTGGAGGAGCAATCTGCGCTGCCGGTGTCGGTGGAGCTGAGCTGGTATGAAGTAAGACTCGTGCTATGCTTGAGGATAAGTGCGCTAACTGAAAATCATTCACGTAGATCGTCAACAAACGGGGTGAACCGTTGGACTTGGGGTAAGCTGCCTGTTCGGCTTCGACGAAGATGCACTACCTTGCTGACGCTGTTCTTTCTGCGCAGAATTTCGAATTCGTCCAAAAGATCAACGTCACCGCACAATCGATCTCGTCAGGGTACGTAACCTCACATAACCATCGTCACTCTTTCCAAGCTAATTCATTTTTACAGCACACGGTTGCCCACCTCGTCAAGAACGAGGGCGACGGCCCGGACAAAGAGCGCGGCGTAATAATCATGGTCGCCTCTGCCGCCGCGTTCGAGGGCCAATCCGGTCAGACCGCCTACGCCGCCTCCAAGGGCGCCGTCGTCTCCATGACCCTTCCGCTGGCGCGCGACCTCGGCAAGCACGGCATCCGCGTGCTGACCCTCGCGCCGAGCTTGTTCCAGTCGCCCATGACCAGCGTGATGCCGGAGAAGGTTCGTGAGGGACTGCTGCGGAGCCTCGAGTTCCCCAAGCGCGAGGGCACGCCGCCGGAGTTCGCGGAGGTCGTCAAGGGGTGCATCGAATTCTCGTACCTGAATGGGGAAGTTATTCGCCTGTCGGGAGGAGGAGGATGCCCGCACGTCTTTAAAGGGAGAACGTATCGTTATCTGGGGAGAAAAGAGCTTGCGTCGAACCGCTTTGATCACTATTTACGGTATTCTTATGGAGAGAGGCACATGGATATCCACGCATTTTATCGGTTTGGTTTTTCTGTATTTTTACCTTAACGTATGCGCTCAGCGAACTGAAAGAAGCATTATTTCGATTAAGGGTCAAGGAGTAAGAACAAAGCACTAGTTTTCGTCACGAGACGAGCAGAATAATTGCCACTGGAGTCCACAGTATCACCGATCTTTCTGCATCTACTTCATAGGTTCAAATTTAAGGCTCTCAGACTAGTTAAACGGCGCTTCCGCAGTGACTCCCCTTTCACAGCCTTGAATGGCCTCCTTTGAGGGGGACAAAGGACTTCTGTATGAATAGCGGCACGTGAGCCGAAATGCCTCACACGGCTTCCAGCTTGGAAGCTTGATCTACCAAGAAACCGTATATCAATACGATCAAGCTGCTTCGGCTCAAAATTATAACCGAGTGTCGCTGATGCATTTGTGACCATTTATTGAGATCTAGATTTTGTTTAATATCTGATACACGTGTACCGCATCTTATCTTACAAACCGAATATACAGTACTATACAAGAGATACTGTCCCCGGAAGAGTAAGACAACATCGGCTGGACAGGCCAAGTTTCCACAGATCAAGAATTATAGACGCTTGATGTTTCAACGGTCACGGGATCTTGATCAATCGCTGAAACCTTCCCAGCTCTCGTACCATCGCCGCACCATCCGATCCGCCATTTCGATGCGTTTCTGCTGTTCTTGCGCCAACTTCTGGTGCTCCTTCTTCCTCTTCTTGCTGGCCTCAATCGCGCCTTTCTTCCGGTACTCCTTCTGGCGCTCGTACCCGCTCTTCGAGCTGATCCTCATCTTCGCCGCGGCCTTCCCACCCTCGGCGGCAAAGTTCGCCCTGCGCTCCTCGACGCCCAACCGTTTCAGCTTGCGCTTCTCTTCCTTGGTAGTCTTCGGCAGGCTATCGAGCATCCACCGCTCGACGTGACCGCCGCTCTTCTGTATGACGCCGACGATGCCGCGGACGTACGGCACGTCTTCCTTGGTGTAGTACGTCACGGCACGCCCGCCTTCCCTCCCGCGCGACCCGTCCGGCCGATGCGGTGTATGTACGAAGCGATCGACGTCGGAATGTCGTAGTTCACCACCACGTTCACCCCGCGGAAGTCCACGCCGCGGGATAGCAAGTCCGTCGTTATGAGATCCATATCTCGCCCGCCCGGAACGAATCCATCACTTTTGTTCTTCCGCTGTCCGACAAGCTCGAGTGCAGGACGGCGATCCTGCCGGGCGTCGGGAGGTCGTACAGTATCTCGTTGTACAGCGCCTGTGCGCGGGGATCGTCTGCACGAATATCAGGCACGGCGGGTTCAGCGAGGAGCGGAACATCTGGCGCAGGGCCAGCAACTTCCGCGCTCCGTCGCGGCGTACGTGATCGTCTGGGAGATCGTAGGGAGGGCGGAGTCCTTGATGCCTGCTATGAGGCGGATGATCGTGCGCGGTACGACGAGCGTCTCGAGTTGACGATCTCCGTGATCTTTTCTCGGTGACCGAGGGCATAGTAGCGGACCAGAAGGAAAAGTGGAGATCTGGGTAGCTGATGTGCTCCACTATGTCGAGCGTTTGTTCTTCGAACAGGGGGTCTAGGAGGACGTCGGCTTCGTCGAGGACGAGCCGGGTGACGTTTTCGAGGTTGAAGATGTCGGGACACGTGCGGACGGCGTGCACGAGGAGCAACGGCGTCGAAACGAGGATATCCGTCTTCAGAGCGGGTATCTTTTTCGGCTTGTCATCTGTACCAGCGTCCTGATTCTCTTCATTGTTCAGTTCGACGCCGCCGTCGTAATTATTTCCGTCATCGTCAAGCTTACTTCGGAGCCTTCGTACGACTCGTCGTCGGAACCTTCCGAATCATCGTCTTTTCCTCCGAGTGGCTTTTGGGCCGCCTTTCTTTTGGTATCATGGACTTTCTCATCCCAGCCACCCGTATGCCCGTTCCTATGATCAGTTTGCGGATTTCGTTGAGGATCTGGTCTGCAAGCTCCCTTGTCGGCGCAAGTACTACCGCCTTGATTCCCTTCTTCGTATTCGCTTGCTTTTCTTCCTGCCGCAGCCGTATCAGGTAGTCCACGAGCGGGAGCGCAAAGGCCAGCGTCTTCCCAGACCCCGTTGGCGCAATCGTCATCAGATCGATCTCCGACGCATCACGGTCGAAGGATCTTCGGACCGAGACTTGAGAAGCAGCGGGAGACTTCCAATCTGGACTTCTGTCGGTGTGTAAATCCTTGGCCGATAACGTTCTCGTAGAGCCGGTGAGAAATGTTATATCTCGTTCGGAGCTCGTTTAGCAACCGTAGCGGTTTGTAGAGAAGTGCAACGCTGGTGGAGCTGGTCTTTGCGATCTTCTTCAGGCTTGAAGTTTTCGTCTTCTTTTTTGGCTTCGTAGGCTTCCATCCATCCGCGTCCAGCGACCCAGCGACTACCGTGTACTTCAATTTGTGCGTCTTCAAGTAGCTCTTCACCTCGTCCGTCCCAATTCACCGTTTTCTTGAGGTGGCGCACTTGTGTCGTCTGCTTCATCCTTCACATCTTGAATCTTCCGCCGTTTGACGTCTGGTCCGTCGATTGGTGAACTTTTTCCATTTTCTGTGATCCCGAGAAACTCATTCTCCACGTATGCTCTCAATGCGACGTCATCCTCCGCGGAGAACGTGCTCTTCTCGACACCGGCGCGCCGTTTGTTCTTGTTCGAAGGCTTCTGGGTTGAGGTCGTTCGCTGCTTTCTGCGGCCGAGATTGCGTCTTCGAACGAGACAGAATCCGAAAGACGTCCATGCTCGATGCGAACAAGCGCCTTGGGCAAGAGGAGGTGTAAGTTGTTGCGAGCTTCTATAGCGGTTGAGATTGTAATGGCATATGAGGATCGGAGCTTTCGCGAATGAAGAAATTTTTTTGCAGGTAGTTCTTTAAATACTGCACGTATTCAATCACACGCACCACGAAAATTAAAAAAAGGCACCGGCAAAAACTGCCACTCACAGCTCCGTTAATAAAAATGAATAACCAAACCCAAATTTCCTTTTTTAAGAAAAACTTTCCTTCAATATTTAAATATTCACTCACGCAACGAAAAAAAAAAAAAAAATTAAATAAAATTCCCCTCCCTCACCCGACACCTTCTCCCATCCTTTCTTTCATCCCCAATTGAATCCGGAAATCCTCTCTATCCATCACCCGCGGCCTCCGTATATATACCGTCAGCTTCTCGAAACTTTCCCTGAGACCGAAATCGAGTAAACAATCGTATCCGCCCGCCATGTTTCGCACAACCACTCGGCAGCTCTTGCTCAGGAGTGGCCGCCGTTCTACGCTTCGACTCCAGCATCCACCGACGCCGCGAAGGAGACCGCCCAGAAGGCAATGGCCAAAGCGGAGGATGCACTTAAGAGGGCGTCCGCAGCTGCCGTCCTATGGTCGCTAAAGTGTCGTCGGGGGCTGCCGCGGTCGCATCGAGAATTCCCGGAGGCGGTGAGAAGGCCGTCGGAAGGATCCAAGGTTCGTTACGTGCTTTTCCACCTCATTTCTCGCTTGAGAGGTTCTCTCTAGCCATTGGCTTCAATATTCACATGCTGCGTGTGACTTTTAGCTAACCGTTCATGAATCGCCAGCTATAATCCCTCCCACGATATACTACTCCAAGGTTGCTGGCCACCTTGCCAAACTTGTGTTTGAAGGACAGCAAATGGGTCCTCCGTAAGTCCGCCAAAAGCTCTTCGTGAAAACATTTCTCCTCAATGGCTCGTTCTGCTGCCCGGAATCCATTACTTTGGAGCTGCCGAAGCTAACCAAGTCCAAAAGTTCGTGGCACGATTCAAGCAATTCTGGAACCCGTCTACAAGCCGCTCCTGAGCCCGTCGACATACGCGCAAACGCTGAAGGAACTGCCGTCGAAGCTGCCACCGATGCCGAACCCTCGCAACCTTTTGACGACTCTGCAGGAGATGCCGAGGAAGACGTACGCCGAATACGGCGTCTTGGGCGCTGAACTGCTGGGCTTCTTTACCGTCGGCGAGATGATAGGGAGGTGGAAGATTGTTGGCTACCGTGGCGGCGCTCCCAAGCACCACCACTGAGGTCCTTTGCGCATTGCTGTTTTCGGACAGGACAACGCTCGACGGCAACACTGACGAGAAGCACATACAATCACTGCGATTTGTGAGCCACGACGAACGCCAGGTTGTTGACGTCCTGTTACGAAAAACATATTTATCCCGATTCATTCTGTTTGTCCTGTTTCCTACCGTAATTATAGTTTAGAAGAGAAAAAAAAAGAAGTGCTTTTATACCTTTTTGTTTCCTAAAATTCCATTTCCTTTGGTTTCTTCTCCTTGTGGATATATCATTTCTCGCAACGTATATACATCATGTGTTCCTATTATAGCCTTTCCTTTAACAGAGCAGTGAGCAAGAGCAGAACACGTCCTTGGATACGAGAAAAGAAAGGCTACGTTCCGATTGTATTCCGTCTTCACGCTTCATGTTAATCTTGTCCAGTACTCATTTCATTTCCTATTCATTGCATTCCTTTTCGGTATTTATATCTATCTCTCCAGGTTTTCAATTCCGGTAAATACTTTATATTAGTTTCAACGCAGCATGTACCTAATTCCAAGGGCCTTTTTATCTTGTTAAGGACTCAAAAAATATCACAAGTATATATATTTCGAAAAAGTACCAGCACTATACACCTCGCCATGCGACGTACCGCGCTCTCCAGGCGCCCAAGACTACCCCCCGATCTCTGTCGGCTTCTCACTTCATAGTAATATCTGTGCTGCGAAAATAGATAAATGATAAATAAAAAAAAAAAAAAAAAAAAATAGTAATAGAAAGTATGTCACATGATCATGACGATTGCTGCAGAATTCTTTTCTCGAAGACATTTTTGAAGACTTTTAATCTCCTCAATTGCAGCGGAGCATTTTTCTTTTTGTCTTATCGCTCGCTCGCCTCACCTTTCACATGAAAGTCCGAGAACAAATAGCGAGCAATCACCTTTTCTCTTTTACAACCACGGACGTCCCATATGACAGAGGGAGACCGACCGTTGCAGAAAATGCCAGTCCCGGCTATGCTCCGTAAATGAATTGAAGAAAGAAAGAATAAAGAAAGGGAAAAAATGCTGGGGGAACAAGGGGAAAGGACTTTACCTCCTCATAGGGCAAAAAGGCAGCGGGCACTAATAGGAAAAGTTGTACTACTCCCCCCAAAATCCACGAGAAAGGCCACCCGATATTTAAATGGAAAATTCTCTTTGTTTACTTATTGATTTCTTTTAGAAATTGTATATATATTTATTTATATAAATAAAAGCATAGAACTCTTATGCGATTGCGAATCTATGGGAAAAAAAAAAACGTGGAGAAGAGGAAGAAGAGGAGAAAGTAGAGATAGGTTTTTGGTAGAGTCTGGAAGTACGGTGGTGGATTTCCGCGTGACGATCGATCTGACACTTTTTGCCCCGGCTATTGCTCCAGAATTTAAAGGAAAAGAAAAAAGGGAAGACGTCAACAGCCTCTTCCCTTCCTTTTTTTACTTTTTCCCCTTCGTGTCTCGTATCATCGTTCCCTCCGTTAATATTCTTTCTTGATCTTGATCATCTCCTCCACCCTAGCCCCTCGACCTTTCCTTTCTTTCCTCCTCTGTATTATTTATATATACCTTTGCTGTTTTTTTTTTTTTTTTTTCTTTTTCTTTTCCGTACCTTCTTAGCTCTTTCGCTCGGACACAATCGGACCTGTGGATTCGAACCGTTTTTCTCCTACCGTTTTGTTTGTTTGGTTTCCTAAACTCTCCTTCGGAATTCCTACCGAGGTTGAGAATAGCCGACCATGGCGGCACAATCGACGTTACGACCCCCTCTGCTCGACCTCCTGGGCTTTACTTCCAACTCTTAAAGAAATCACCCCCGGTCGCGACAGATCCTCGCTGCTGCCGTAGCCTGCGTCGTCCTCGTCGGCGGTTACGAGAGGCGGCGGAGAAAGCGAAACAACGAGGAGCAAAAGAGGGGAGGGAGCTGGTCAGGAAGAACTCGGGCATCCTGAGGAGGATGGAGCTACGTAATATACGTCCCGCATCCAAAGTACGTAATCCCTTCTAACTAGAAGCTTTTTTTTTTTTTTTTTTTTTTTTTTGGAGGGTTGAAGACTAACTATGAGCCTTCTCGACAGCAATGGCACGGCGAGGGTGGTAGTAAAGCCGACAAAAAGACAACTTTCGATGCGCACAAGCGGCTCTTCCTGTCGGGTCCAGGAGGTTCGTCATTCCAGCCTTCTCGGCTATCGACGCTAATCACTTCTATTTCACGGTCTTAAAAAAACTAAAACATCCTTTTCTTTTCTAGGTTCTAATGCCCGCCGCTAAATACGAAGCCGGCTTAAATCTCGCCTTCCTGCACCAGTTCCTTTCGCTCCTATCGATCGTTCTCCCGCGCCTGACGTCCCGAGCGGCCGGTCTCCTCTTACTACACACACTGGCGCTCGTATCCCGAACCTACCTCTCCTTGATCGTCGCTCGCCTCGACGGTAGCATCGTTCGGGATCTCGTCGCGGGCAACGGCAAGGGATTTACGACAGTATCCTGAAGTGGCTGGGAGTCGGCGCGGTCGCGAGTTACACCAACGCCGGAATCAAGTTCCTGCAGGCCAAGATTAGCATCGAATTTAGGACGCGGTTGACCCGATACATCCACGACCTGTACCTGAACGATAGGCTCGGCTACTACAAGCTGGTGAATCTGATGGAGCCGTGGGCATGGGAGCAGACCAGTAAGTTACCTGAGTTTTCGATATAAACACTGCCGAAACTAACGTCGCTTGTCTAGATTCATCACAACAGATCTTACGAGGTTCTGCGATGAGGCGGCTGCGTTGTATTCTAGCCTGGGCAAGCCCTTCCTCGATCTCGTCGTGTTCAACTGGCAATTGATGAGGATCCGTCTTCTCGGCGTGGGTGGCCTGCTCAGCAACTACCTCGCGACTGCCTACCTCCTCAAGAAATGGTCGCCGCCGTTCGGAAAGCTGGCGGCTGTCCAAGCCAAGAAAGAAGGAGAATCAGAGGTCTACACTGTAAGTTGAGCAACCCTTTGCAAGCGGAGGCAAAGCTAATTATCCTAGCACGACTGATCAACAACGCCGAGGAGATTGCCTTCTACGGCGGCGCCGAGATGAAGGGGTCTACCTCCACAAGGATTCGCCGAACTGAAGGTTGGATGGAGAATATCTACAGCATGAAGATTCGCTACAACATGCTCGAAGACTTTATCTCAAGTACAGTTGGTGTAAGTGCCTGCTAATTTCCAATTGTAGTCCTTCCTTCTTCTAACGTTATCTCGCAGCTGCATTCGGCTACCTGATAACTCGTTGCCGGTGTTCTTGCCCGCGTGGGTGGTCTCGGTGGTATGCCGAGATGGCGACCCAAAATGGACCGAAGTCTGGCGAAAACGAAAACACCAAGGGCCAGGATCGCATGCGCGGTTCATCACGAACAAGCGTCTCATGCTAAGTTGGCCGACGCCGTGGCCGCATGATGTACTCCGTCAAGGTTTGTTGTCCTTATTTTTCCCGACGAACTCGTATATAACCAGATACTCTGTTAGGACCTCTCCGAGCTCGCCGGTTACACGTCCCGTGTCTACACGCTGATTTCCACACTGCACCGCGTTCACTCGAACGCTTACCCGACGTCGTCGAAGACCATCCCCGAGCTCTACTCGCTTTCGGACGTCCAGGTACGATCCACAAAGGTTTTGACGGTGTCAGGTTGGAGAACGTGCCCATCGTCGCGCCCGCCCTGTACCCGCGCGGTGGCGAAGAGCTCATCGAGAGCCTTTCGGTTATCGTGCGAACGGCGAGCACCTGCTCATCATTGGCCCCAACGGCGTCGGCAAGAGTGCGGTCGCCCGCGTCGTCGCGGGTCTCTGGCCGGGTGTACCGGGGCCTCGTCAGCTTGCCCAGGAACCGCGGCGAGGACGGTATCATGTTCCTGCCGCAGAGGACGTACCTCAGCCTGGGTACGCTCAGGGACCAGTCATCTACCCTCACTCTGAATGGAAATGAAATCTGCCGGGAAGAGGGACCGCGACCTGCAGAAGATCCTCGATTCCGTTTAGGCTCGGATACCTGCCGGAGCGCGAGGGCGGTTGGGATACCAAAAGGACTGGGCCAACGTCTTCTCCGGAGGCGAGAGCAGAGGATGGCGTTTGCCAGACTGATGTACCACGAGCCGCGTTACGCTTTCATCGACGAGGGAACCAGTGCCGTTTCCAGCGACGTTGAGGGTCTGCTGTACGAGACTGCCAAGGAGAGGGGAATAAGTATGTAGTCGTCACTCTGACACCTCCTTTTTATCACGATTTACTGGACACCTATTCAGCTCTCATTACCATTTCTACGCGCGCGCAGCTCAAGAAATACCACACCTACCAGCTCAAGCTCGGCACCGGCGACGACGAAGGGACTGGGAGTTCGACCGCATCGGCGCCGAACGCGAGCGCATGAGCATGGAGAAGGAGCTCAAGGACCTCGAGGAGAGGCTGCAGAAGGTCGAGGAGTGGGAGAAGCGGAGGGATGCGATCAACGCTGAGCTCAAGGACGTGCTTATCGAGGGCGGAAGCTCGAGGGCGACGAGACGAAACAGCCAGCAAAGCGAAGGACGGAGACGACCAGCCGGAAGTCGAGGTCGTCCCGTCCGTTGAAGAAGAGGAAGAGAACGGTAGCCGCGATGGGGAAGTCATGGCCTTCGATGGCAGCGAAGAGGTTGATGCCGCGGCTGAGGCCCGGGAGAAGATCAACTCCGTGGACCTCGATCGCCCTACTGTCCGGCCGGGTACGCTTAGGACAGCGCCTGGTCCACCGGTATTCAAGGACGACGACGCCGAGAGAATAGTTAAAATTCACTAGC
>AZLU01000065.1:0-60707 GCA_002224055.1 Pezizomycotina sp. ARF18 | reverse complement strand
GAACGTTTTGTCTCGTGAAGAAGGATGCGACGAAAATAAAGGGGAAGCTCCTTTCATTCTTCCCGTTTTTTTTTTTTTTTTTGCTCCTATCGAAAGGGGTCTCCACTCTTTCTTTTCGTCACCCCGTCACGCACACCTGTCTACAGTCTGTCAAACCCGCCTGTTGAGAATTTGTGAGAATTCCTTGGGTTCTGTTCCGCCTGCATGGTCAGATGAAAAATATATATATATATATATTTTAGTAAAATTGGAAATCAACAGCACAGAGAGCGAGGGAAGTACCAGGGGCCAGGTATAGAACTCAACCCTTCCTTCTTGTGAGGATTTAATAAGAATTGGGCGGTAGTATATCCCAATCGTCGTAGTGTGTGTGTGTGTTTAGTAGGGATCAGTTGCAGCTTGCAGATTTTAGGGTTGAGATGGATGCTTGTCCTAGTCTAGGTGGTTGGTGGTTGATGGTTGGTTGAAGGGCAGTATCTTTTTCTTTTTTTTTTTTTTTTTTTATATATATATATTTTAGGGCGGAGGGTAGGCAAAATATTTAATTGGACAATTTTGGGCTGCCGTCGTACACTTCCGCACCAAAAAAAAAGTTCCAGTAACCGGAAATCTCGGGAATTATTGAAGAAAAAAAAAAAAAAAACCCCACACCTTCACACACACACCCTTACTGATTCCCAACAAGCAGAAAAAAAAGTAAGCAGGCAAAGGAAAGGGAGAAAGTGGTAAAGGATATCTATTCCTTTTTGTTGTCTCTATTCGTTATTATTGAAAAGTCATTTCTTGGTTCATCATCGTCTCTCATTTCAAGATGCCGATCTACTTCGAGGCTCCCTCAAGGTGTTGTATTATTCTTCTGGTGTCTCGTTTTGATATTTGCTTCTTTCCCGTCGGATCAAAGACGGTCATCATAATGAGAGAGAGAGACAGAGAGAGAGAGCTCTCCAGAAGAAGAGCTGGTGGGGTAAGGCAAAGTAGAGTGACCGGCTTCCTTCGTACTTGTACGATACTATTGAGTGACATGCCGTCTCTCGCAAAGATTACAGGACGTTGCGCGTACCGGAGGCTTGGAAGCGAGTCACTCCTGCCTTTTGCTTCAAAAGTACCTCCATACCTCCCTCTCACACTTTATCCGTCAGAGATTGGAAGATGACAGGACACAGAAAAAAAGCGGAGAGGGTGACGCTCTCGAATAATCATCATCAAAATTCAAGCGACCGGTGTCTATTTCCGACGTGCCGCAACTTTAGTCCAAATACCCTTCCGGAAGCAACAAGCGAAGCATGTGGAAGCCCCCAAACTTAACTTTTTTTTTTTTACCCAATTTTCTTCACGGGAGATTCTTTTTTTCTTGGTGGGACGTTCTCGCACCTGCTTAGCGTCTTGGACACCTATTGGCTAGCTGATACAGGTAAAATATTCCTTTTTTCTTTTAACTAAAATTCCCTTTATTATTTTCTTTCGAAACTTCCTCTTGGCCCCTTTGAATCCTCTTTGTAATCTAGTGATCGGGACTACTTCCTGATACCAACGTTCTATTAGAAACTAAGCTCATTACTCGCGTGGGACGGTCGTAGGGTGTTGCGTCGATGTCATTGTGGTAGCTACGAAAAATCGACATCGACATTCAATTTCAAAGGATCGAGCGGGTATAGCAATCTCGAGGAATAATAATTATGGTGTTTGACACCCAATTGACTCGACAAGTCGAGTAGTGCAGGCAAGTTCTTTTCTTTTCTTTTCTTTTCTTTTTTTTCCTACTCCTATTTAATAATTCCCTTCGTACATGTTACTTTTATTGTTTCTACAATATATACTAATCAGTGAAACAGAATCGGGTAATACGAGTCGATCGTATTCTAAGTGGAACACGAAAGAGACGTTATTACTCAGGGTCCTGCTGGTGACACCATCTTATATTGGAAATATTTCATAACTTTCCAGCGGTACGGCGATATTAAATACAACTATTCGATGTAGTCGAGTGCGTATCCTAGTCCTTAAATGTACCCGGATAAGTTATTTGCAAGGTTGGAAAAGCTAGCCACTTTATCGACCGTTCCTGCTGGGAAGGGAGCGGCAGACTTTCCTCAATTTCCAGCAGATGTAATATCAAGCGATCCTTGGAACCAACGGATTTCGAATAAGCCTGTCCTTGAGCCATTTCACGGCAAGCGGGGAAAGTCAAATAAAGGGATGTAGTGAAGTGTTATCTGCAGGTTTAAGGATTGTCAATTTCCAAGGCAGTGGGTGATCGTCCGTTATAATCCGGTATACTCACTACTCTCCTATGAAAATTTTTTAAAAGCTGATCCTTCCGCCTTATTTTGAATATCTGCTAAGCAGCCCTCGCCCCCTTTCAGCTTGTCACGTTGAAGATTCAAAATCAAGTCCAGGCCCTACTCTAGCTCCGTGGACCCCCCACCTCCCATCGGCCTCAGACTATTGCTTCCTTGGACAAAATATTTGAGACCAGCATATTCTATTACGCAGTACGGTAGCTATACCTGCAGGGTATAGAATCTTTTTTCGAGGTGACTGCAGGAACCGTAATTCCTTTCAACATCGCATGACAATTCCCTTCATGCACCCCTCACCGCCATCGAATCATTTACCCCACGTCTACAACTACATCAGTGGCGCTCCTGGGGCGACCGGCAGGCGCGGGAATGCAGCCGTGCTCTGCGATGGCCAATCAAAGAAAGCATACCCTAGAAAAACCTTGAAAAGCGCGGCCCGTCTAGCCGTTCTGGGGTGATCCTGCTGGCGGTCGAACGGGTTCCCTAGCCCCCAAAGGCCACGTCAAGAGATTTTGCTCGTTATTGGTCAGGTTGGATGGCCTTCATCAGCGCAACAAGGCTTATCCGTGAGCTTTAGAGATTGCTAACTGACGTTCAGCTAACTGACGTTTTTTTTATTCTTTCCAACATGCAAGAGCTCTTGAATTCTATTCTAATAGGAGGTTGTTGGACTTGGCAATATTCTTTTGGGGCACGACGCAGATATAACGATTCAATACGGTACTTTCCATGAGAGTACACATTGTGACGACCTGACGACTGCCGTTGGACCTACTGGTCACACTGATATGAGACATGCTTCTTTAAGCGGTGACTGGTTTTAGGTCGCTGAAGAACCTGCACGGGATTCGTTTCCCCGATTTGAACACAGGAGGTTAACTTTAGTATCTACTACTATCTTATCGTTAACGTTCTATTATTATAATAATATTTATTTATTATTGTCGAGCCGTGACTCGTGAGCAAATTATATCTTAAAATCATCAAACCTCCAGGCTCCTGCTCGCTTCCTCCAACTCTCCTCGTATTGCAGTGTATATTATCGTTGTTATACAAAGATATTTAGTGGGACGTTGTTTCTGAAAAAGCGATCTGCACCGAAAGCTGTTTAGTGCCAGGTGGGTTTTGAGATTAGATACCACTCCAGACGCCAGATATTGTAGATCATAACAGAAGTCTGTTATTATTTTGTCAGACCATGTTTTTAAATACAAATATAGCAGTGTATATCACTCCTCTAACGTCTTTTGTAATTATCTAGGTATCATATACGCGTCCACCGGCATCTTGGAAAGATTACTTTACAACATCATGCCATTTATAATACTAAAGTAATAAAAAGGGAGGATAAATCCCCTAAAAGGTTTATTGTCGTCATGGAGTTCTCGTTCTGCTGGAGTTGCAGCCGTGAATTTTGAGGCGAGCCTAACAACGATTTTGTGGAGAGCCCGTGGGGAATTAATAATATAACACACTAACATGAGAAGACTTTCAATCTCAAAGAAGAGGGGACAAAAGGATTCATTTATTTGGCAAAAATCGCTCGCGGGAATTGGCGGCGAACCGATCGGTACCTGGAAATCACCAACTCGACCGACGATACCGCGTAAAACAAAGTATCTCCAACTACCGAGCCATTAAAATTACAGCTGCGCCTTTATTCGTGGGAATATACGACATCTGGCTTTTTCTTTCTTTCTTTCTTTTTCCCTTGGTGAGATCACTGACAAACTCTGGGATCCTCGTTGGTTGGCCTGTCATTGTAATACGTATTGAATGGTGGTGTAGTAAACGGGCCGAAAGATATTTGCAAAGACCGCGAGAGGGATATGAGCGAGTGACTTTGAAAAGATATTTGACTGAAGCCCATCCGGCTGAAGGCCCCGACGACGTCTTTCCCTTGGTCTTCGGCTTCTTTGTTATAATATGACCCCACGGCGGTGTTGATATGAACCTCGGTTCGGTAACTGATTAAGAGTTTGGATAATATTATAATCGTGATATGACTAAGATAAGATTATCTGCCGGATGGGTGGAGTTTTCTCATGCACAGTTTGGATCTACCCGAAAATCTGTCAAAGATGAAGCAGACTTGTAATTGAGCGCAGTGTTTCTCTATAAGTTTCATTTGATATTCCTTCTCTTGATATCGTGAAACAATTCGGGAAGTGATAATTGACTTGCGATAGATAACCTTTTGTCGGACATCCGCCAGAAACAATGGAGTACTTTCTTGTATCACCATCACATGACGGTTAGTCTCGGCTGAAATAGATGTGTGGATTCTAGTATTCTGCTCCAAGGATGTTATTTTCCCTTTCGTGCGTCTAAAATTTTCCCATCTACAGTTTTCTATTCTCGAGCATTCTCTTCCTTACTCTCTCCATCTTCTTGCGTTGACGGTTTCCTTTTAAACGTCATAAATAGACAGATCCTGCTTCCGTTCGTCATCCAGATAGACTTTACATCATGGCCTCTATTTTCAGAACAGCTTCCGCCAAATAAGCCTTCTGTGCCGTTTCTCCGGCTCAAATTCCTCGAGGACAGCAATCTCACATTGCCGCCGACGGGCTCTACCGCAGCTGAGGTGAGAAATGAATTGAAACTACGAGACCAACAGCACTTGTCGCTAACTTGGATTTGCAGATCGTACTCGACGGAGGTGCCAGCAACGCCGCTGTTCCACCTCTCGGAGGAGGAGTCCATGCTGAAGGAATCCGTCGCACGGTTCTCCAACGATGTCATCCTGCCGAAGGTCCGCGACATGGACGAAGCCGAGGCGATGGACAAGACCGTCGTCGAGGGCCTGTTCGAGCAAGGGCTAATGGGCGTCGAGGTCGAGGAGGAGTACGGTGGCAGCGGGATGAACTTTACCTCCGCGATCGTCGCCATCGAGGAGCTCGCGAGGGTGGACCCTTCCGTTTCGGTTCTTTGCGACGTCCACAACACCCTCGTCATCAACGCCTTCCGCTTCCACGGATCCGCGGCGCTGAAGAAGAAGTACCTGCCGCGCCTGGCGACGGAATCCGTGGGCTCCTTCTGCCTGTCCGAGCCCGCTTCCGGCTCCGACGCCTTCGCGCTCAAGACCAGGGCGGAAAAAGAAGGGCGACGGGTACGTCATTAACGGGTCCAAGATGTGGATCACCAACGCGATGGAGTCCGACATCTTCATCGTCTTCGCGAACCTCAACCCGGACGCCGGCTACAAGGGCATCACCGCTTTCATCGTCGAGAAGAACTTCTCCGGCTTCTCCATCGCCAAGAAGGAGAAGAAGCTCGGTATCAAGGCCTCGTCCACCTGCGTTCTCAACTTTGACGACGTCCAGGTGCCGAAGGAGAACCTGCTCGGCCAGGAAGGGCAGGGTTACAAGTACGCCATCGGCCTCCTCAACGAAGGTCGGATAGGTATCGGCGCGCAGATGACGGGTCTCGCCCTGGGCGCCTGGGAGAACGCGGTCAAGTACGTCTGGAACGATCGCAAGCAATTCGGCAACTACGTCGGTGACAACCAGGGGATGATGTTCGATATTGCCCAGGCCAGGGTTGAGATCGAGGCCGCCAGGGCCCTGGTCTACAACGCCGCCAGGATGAAGGAGACTGGTGTCAACTTTGTCATGGAAGCTGCCATGGCAAAACTCTACTCGTCTCAGGTAGCCGGCAAGGTATCAGGGCAGAGTGTCGAGTGGATGGGCGGCATGGGGTTCGTCAGGGAAGGCCTCGCGGAGAAATTCTGGAGGGATAGCAAGATCGGAGCTATCTACGAAGGGGTAAGACAAGGACTCTTTACACACACGCAATTGATGAAGCGGCTTGAGCTAACATCTGCAAACAGACGACGAACATCCAGAAGCAGACGATAGCTAAACTGCTCCAGCAGCAGTACAAGACATCCAAATAAGAACGCCTCATGAGAATGGTTTCTTTTAAATGTATTACTAAATTAAAATCAGGCATAGAATGCGGGAAAAGTTCCATAATTGATATCAATCACTGTCGTTTCCTCTTACTACCGGTTCCGCTGTATCTTCTATTATTCGCGCATTATGACTAGCCTTTGGAACTGTTGTGTAAGGTATTCTACGACTTTTAGTTAATAAAAATCGGCCGAATTGCCTATTTATAACTGCTCTCTGCCGTGCTTATTGTCACCAACTACCTAGGCAGTGGGCTGAGCATATCGGAAGCTATCGCATGCGGGCCTCTCTGGTGCCTTTTGAGCGAATTTTTTATCTGTAGTAAGGATTGTTCGTGATTGGCTAAATTTGCTGTCGGCTTTTGCTGGGGTATCGGCAAGGCTCGCCTCACCAAGCTTTTTTTCGAGTTCCACCTTCGTCATAGCCCAGAGTTCCCACATTTAAAACCGCGCAAGAGCATTCTCAATTCCACCTCTTTTAATTTTCTTCACACTCTGTCATCGTCCATTATCCACGAACGAATATCTTTGTTGCCTCGTGGCCCCTCAATTAGCTTGTACAGAGCTTCAATTAAAAAGTAAAGGCTTTTGAAACACTCTCATGTCTTTTCTCTGTCTAGTTTTACTGATAATCTGGTTCCTTTAGCTTCGGGGGTGGTCGAAAACGCATCCGGTCTGCGCGGAAGCTCGGGCGAACATCGCGGAGCTCGGTCATCTACAGCTATAATATCTCGAATCGACATATATTCTCCGTAATCTGCAACTACCCACCTTTTTGAACTTCCCGAGAGGAAATACAGTCGACCTACGCGATACGACGAAATTAGCTGCAATAGAAGGAAACCCACACACTCACCGGCGATGAAGAGCTCAATTTTGCGATCGCCGCCATACTAGGGCTTATACCCTTGATGGCCGCTGCTAGAGCAGCAAATCGATGGAAACACCGGGACCGGAGCTGAAGCCGAGAGAAACGGTATCTGACGCTCGTGAGTTCCACTTTCAAAATCCTCCATCTCTAACCTTTGCTATCGATAGTGATGTCTAGATATTCTAACAATTTGAAACTCTTTCAGTTGCGCCGTGGATAAGCATCGATACGTCGAAGAGTATCACGACCACCATCACTCCGGTCGTTACCACCGACAGCGCCGGCGTAACCACCACGCTGCATGCTCAACCGACGGGCGGGACGTTAACGAATACTACGGACGGGGTAAAGGGGCAAGTTTGCACTCCTCAGTACTACGTTCTAGGTGAGCATACATATATATCGTTACTTTTTTCTTCTTCGCAGTTACGGTGTTAACGAGCTCGAACACCTAAAGGCGGTCCTTTCTGCCAGCCCAGCAACGACACCGTTCTTTACGTCAAGCAGACTTACTTGATAACGTGGTACGGCCAATACTGGAAGGAAACCGGCGGCACCGTGGGTATCTTTATCGAATATGTCGACGAGTTACAGAACCACGAAAGCAATCAAGTCTGGAACGTGAGTACCGTCCTTCACTCTACTGTTGCTCTTTAAACAAGCTTTAATTTTCTAACTTGCATGTACTCAAAGTCGCAAAACATAAACCCGTTCAACAACGTCGTGTCGATCACCGTGGACCCCAACTGGATGGACGGGAAAGCCAACAGGACCGTCAAGTTCCGCATCGAGAGGTCTTCGACTCGAGCACGCCGAAGGAATCCATAGACGGGCCTATAGTCACTCTGAGCACGGGCGCGCAGCCCAAGCAGCCCTACAAGCGCACGCCCCGCTCGACGATAGCCCTCGCCGTTGTACTTCCTTGCACCGCGCTCCTGATCGTGCTCCTCGTCTGGGCCGTCTTCCACTTCAACAGGAGCGAGAGGGCGTTCGACGGTAAAGGTCTGCGCGCCAGGCTCGGGCGCAAGAAGTTCAGGAAGGGAGGCGGCGGTTACGGGAGAGGCAGTCGAGGGCTCAGCGGATGGGAGCTGCTCCGCTGTCGCCGACGGCCGAGGGTGAGGAGGATTGGGAGATGACTGCTATGAGCGGAGGCGGGCGCGACGCCGGTAACACGACTGCGACGGGTGGATTTTCAAGTGCCCTAGGAGAGGTCGAAGCCGTCCCCGAATAACCCGTTCAGCGATTAATTAAGATCAAGGCAACGTATATCGCTCGCCGTATCTAAATAGTCGAGGCAAACTATTTCAGCTACAAATCTGACATTTCTTCAACTAGCTATTCGTGCTGAAAACGCATTTCAAGAGAGGTTTTTTTATTTATACGATCTATTATATCTTCGGAGCAGAAAACAAGATTCTGCGACGTGTATACGTAGCTTTTGTATAAAATCGTTCACGATATATGAAATCAAAGTGTTGAAAAAGGAGCAAGTACTTCAAATGAACAAAGCCGACATTCCCTCATTATTTATAGATATGTCATGATACAGAGCCTAAAAATACAGATGTTACGATGAGAAACTCGATGTATGACCCTGAAAGATACGAATGTCGAGACAATGAAACTGGTATCAAGATGAAACGAAACCATATTCGAGTCCTCAGTGTGATGAAACCGTTACTATCACGAAAGGTTAGCCGAGAATTACAGCAGAAGATATCAACATGAGAAATGTGTACATACCAAAAAGTATTCCGCAACAGGCTTCTTTGCGGGTATCCCCCGACAATCCTGCGGTGCAGCCTCGAAAACGCGGTACCTCCGTCCAGGCCTCCTTTCCTACCGGAGAGCGATCCCCGAGGTACGTGCTCGCGAGCTTCCGCGTGTGCTCGCGATC
Organism: Pezizomycotina sp. ARF18; assembly: GCA_002224055.1. Taxonomy (NCBI): domain Eukaryota; kingdom Fungi; phylum Ascomycota; species Pezizomycotina sp. ARF18. The sequence goes on along the minus strand of AZLU01000065.1, from coordinate 51,726 downwards.
GGTAAGGACGCTCTCGCCGCCGCTGCGCAGCACAGCGTTCGAGTTGTCCTCCCCAGTTCCAGTATGGCGGCGACGTTTCCGCAGCGGTAGCAGTAGTTCGGCGCCGACCACACGGTCACTATGCTCGAGTCGAACATCTCCTTGAACCCTTCCATGACCAGCTGGTGGGCTCGCGCGATGAGCGTCAGGTTATTCATGTGGTTGAAGTGCTTGACGATGTCCGCGCCGAACAGGAAACCGGCCCCGCGCGGCGACAGACCCCACCCGTCGATCTCCTCGGGTCGCTCCACAGCAGGTCGCACATGGCTCCGTCGTGCGGGACCTCCTGTTTCCGGTCTAGCAGCCTAATCTTGTCGACGGAGTCCACTAGCGGGCTCAGACCCCCATGCACGCACAGCACTGCCCGCCGCTGCTCGGCGCGGTACTGGCGTTCGACCCTTTACTGTTGCCCGAGGCACCGGTCCCCGGAGCACCCGTCAGCAGCTGAGCGGCAGGCCCGCTGCTGGACAGCTGGTTCAGCGTCGACGGCGTCAGGCTGGAAGAGTTGATGAGCCCCGCATCCTTCCTGAGAAACCCTCGTCGTGACGACTCCGCCCAGCCCGACGATCTCAATCTCCACCTCATCCTCCGCCTCCTGCGCGGCCTGCTCCGCCTCCGCCCCTTCTCCGTTGTTCATCGGCATGACGCCGATCCCGCGCCGACGACCAGCGCGCCCAGCGCGAGGTAGTCGAAACCTCGCAGCAGTACCGCCACACGTTCGCCGAGCCGTACTTGCGGATGCACTCGTCGTAGAAGCCGTACACCGTCGTGATCTGCCTGGACTCGTGGTTCCCGCGTATCAGCGTTATCCGGTCCGGGTAGCGCACCTTGAGCGTCAGGAGGAGGAGGAAAGATTCGAGCGAGTAAAACCCCGATCGACGAAGTCGCCCATGAAGAGGTAGTGCGTGTCGGGACACTCCCCTCCCACGCGAAATAGCTCCATCAGGTCGTGGAACTGGCCGTGGATGTCGCCGCATATTGTTACGGGGCGTCGACGATCTGGACGTTGGCTTCCTCGATGAGTAGTTCTCGCGCCTTGAAGCAGAGCTCGCGGACCTGGGGCTCCGGGATCGGCTTGCAGGCGCGCAACTGTTCGATTGCCCTTTGACAAATCGTCGTGGATTGGTCAGCGAAGGCAAATACTATAAAGGCAAGGGGAGGAAGACAAACTTGTCTAAATCACTCATTTTTTCTTTTTCTTATTCTCCTCCCAGTGTTGATCCTCTTTTAAGGTTAACCCCTTTTTTAGAACAAACAACCAAAAATAAAAAGGTAACAATCGTGCTCGATCCCTTTCCCCCCAGGTCACCGGATTCGTCGTTCCCCCACCGCCTTTAGCCTCTCGCGGCGAAGAGGTTGGATGTGATGCCGTGGAACGCCGTCAATGCTGGTACCCGGTAGCGCTGTTGGACACGATTTGAAAAATAATGGACTGAAGGTTTGAATTTTACACCGTGTAGCGATTATGCGCAATATAAGTAGTTTTGGGTTGTTTTGAGTGCGTCAGGTCGGTGGTTTGCAAGGCTAAGGAGGAAGAAAGAATAATTGTATGAAAATTGAAAAAAAAAAAAAAGTCGCGTTTTTTTTTTTTTTTTTTTTTTTTTTTTTGGGGGGGGGGGGGGTTTTCCTGGGGCGGCTCCTCTTTTTCTGGCTTGGGAAGTCGTGTGGGGGTTGAAATTAAAAAGTAGTAAAGTATTTCTGAATCCTAAAAATGTCATTTGGAAAACTCGACTCTCTCGATTCCTAGCTCTACGATATCGAGAACGACGAGATTTAAGGGATATAAATAGGGGGACCGAGGGGAAGAAAGTAGGAAGCAGCTTCTAATCTGTCATTTATCCCTTCCGGAGTTCTGCGTTTCCTTCTTTCTTCTCCTTCGTCAAACCAACTCAAGCCTGAAGTTATCTGTTCAAAGCTCTTGCCAAGATCAACAACCAAACCCGAACAACTCTATCAATATCACGATGGACGCACCGGAAGACAGAGATATCAAAGCCCAGAAGGCTTCTGGCAATATCATGAGCCTCTACCAGTCGTCGATTCCCCAATTGCTATGGATGGACGGCGACAGCAGCAGGAAGGTCCTGAACCGGGAAGTTCCAGAGAAAGAGCTTCATAAGATTAGAGCCTGGGTGTGTGCTATTTTGTCCAACGATCAAACTGATTTTGCGTTAAATACAGAGATCTGATTACAAGAGATGCATGCTGCTTGAATGATTCGTTTGGAACGTTTTGCGCCAAATCCATATCATTCCCTTCGTGTTCATTTTATAGCTAGAAATCTTTCAAGAGCAACCGCAACTGCTTGACCCTTACCTCGCCAGCATTTTGAGCCCGCTTACGACTGCGTTCCTGGAATTCTACACGAAACCAGAGCCGCCGAGGCGACCGTCGATCGAGCCCGTGCAAGTAAGCGAGATGCCGATGCTCGACCTGGGGACGGCCGTTGCCCAGCTGCTATACACCTTGGCCAAGGTCCGGGGCGCAAAGGTGATCGTGAGGTTTTTGCCCAATGAGCCCAAGTGGATCAACATGGTCCTCGGCATACTCGAGGGCGACCTCCCCGACGAGCTCGAACCCATTCCGGAAGAGAATGCTGAAGCTACCACGGAAGACGATATCGAGGGCAAGGACCTGATCGGCGATGCCAGTGGCATTTCGGGGTTCGAAGCCCCGCCGCAGGCAACCCGGCTGGACTGCAGCTCCGGTATATCTGCCTTCTCTGGCTGTCGTACCTCCTGCTTAGCCCTTCGACCTGGAAACAATTACCATCACGAATAACAAGTATGCTCTTCAGAGACCGAGCGTCGAGGTGCCGTCGACCCTGAAGCCTCTGACGCGACAACTCGTACATGTTGCCTTGCGGTATATGGACTCGCCCGCTAAGGAAAGGGATGCGGCGGCGGCGGTTTTGGTACGCCTGCTTGTCCGAAAGGACACGAGACTAGGTCTCTTGGACTGGTTTATTCAATGGTCTACTAAAGTCGTGGACTCTCCCGTGGAGGCCAAAGCATCCGAAGAAAAGTTCCAGGATGGGACGCCCATGAAAGTTGACGGCCACGTGCCTGTTTCCTCCAACGGCGTCTTCCTCTTGTGCGGGGCCCTTACGGTATTGGTAGGGGCGCTGTCCGCAGGGGAAAGAACTGCAATGACGCCGGAGCTCGTCGAACGCATATTCAGCGACACGGTCCGTAAGCTCGCAAACATGGAAGCCTCTGCCGAGCTGAATACTTCACAGGTTCGCAAGCTTATCTGCAAGCTGCAATGCAGCGTTGCCCTTCTCCTTCTGCCGGCTAGGTCTGCCCTTCCTCCGAGTCCCGATATGGAGATTCCTCCTATTGTTGAAGAGATCATCGATTCTCTCCTAAATTCCCTCGGGGACAACGATACTTTGGTGCGGTATGCAGCGTCAAAGGCGCTGAGTTCGCTTTCTTTGAGCTTGCCGACGGCCGAGAGAGAACAGGTGCTCACTGCGGTTGTGGACCTCTACGACGTAAACGTGTTTTATCCGAACAGGTCGAAAACTGGACTCGAAGCTGCAGTGAGGCTTCAAAAAGATACATCGCAAGTGTCTGCATCGCTGTGGCATGGCTTGACGCTTACGCTGGCCACTTTCTTGCGCTTCAGGTCTGCAAGCCCAGCGATGCTCCCGAACATTGTCGATTGGATAATCACCACCTTATCCTTCGAGCAGAGGAAGACGACTTTTTCCCTGGGCGGGAACGTGCGCGACGCTGCCTGTTACGCTGCCTGGAGCTTGGCGAGGAACTACTCGACGAAAGATTTGCTCTCCGTGAAGCCTGACCCGCCTCATGATCAGTCTATCACGCTACCGCAGATGCTGGGTAGAGAATTGGTCAAGGTTGCGTGCCTCGACCAGACCGGGAATATTAGGCGCGCGGCCTCTGCTGCCCTCCAGGAGATGGTTGGTCGCCATCCAGACGTGATAGACGACGGCATCTTCCTCATCCAAGCTGTAGACTATACTGCTGTGGCTTTGCGCAGTCGCGCGACGTCCGAGGTGGCTCGCAAAGCTGCCAAGCTTGGTGGCGGGTGTTACCTGAGCACCATCGTGGATGGGATGCTTTTCGGTCTCCGCGGATCGCCTCGCAGGATGCCGACGGGCGGCGTGCCACTGCGAAAGGGTTGAGAGGACTTGTAAAGGTGTCTTTAGGTTGGAAGACGGGTAACGCGAACAGGAGTTATTTTGACCGATATCATCAAGAGAATTGGCGCTGGTGGTGGTAGCGACGTCGAAGTGCGCCACGGCGGATGGCTGGCGCTCGGCGAATCGCTTCTCGGTATCCAAGAATCCTACTCGAAGAAGATCGAGAATAACCTGCGCATCCCGAACCTGAACGATGAAACAACCGGTCCGTCAGGCTAGCGATCCGCGGCGTTTTCAAAGGCGTCAAATCTCGTGATTTTTTGACGCCGATACTGCGTCCGGAGCTCACGTGCGAGGCCGCCTGCCAGCTGGTAGCAGCTCAATGCGAGGTCTCAGCGCGGACGGACAACCTTGAAAAAGCAAATTATCTGCTTCCGCTCTTGACGCCTTCTCTGAAGCGGACGTATTTGCCCTCATCGATGTATCTCTGGATCGCACGGAGCCGGTTGTCCTGGAAGCTGCAGCGGCGGCCGCGCGGGACTACCTCAGCATACTGCCGCTGGAGGACCGCAACATGATCATCCGTTTCTGGCTGCGCAAGCTTGAGAGTAAGCACGCAACCGAAGGCGTCGTGAAGACGCTGGGAGAGGTCTTCGACCTCGCTGCAGATAAAGGTAACGATGAGGTTAAGGGGTGGAGCGACGTTCAGGAGGATATTGTACGCGGACTTGTCGCGGTAGCTCATCATAGGAAGGTGGAACTGAGAGTTATAGCGCTCTCATCGTTGGCTATAGTAGTATCACAGCGTAAGTACGGGATATTTCATCAAACTCTCTATTTGGAGCTAAAAATCACAGGCACCACCCGGTGATTACCACCCTCCTGTCCAAGTCACTCGACGACTACAGCGTCGATTCGAGGGGCGATATTGGGTCCTGGGTACGATTGGAAGCTGTCGGCGTAATTATTAAGGCGTTCAAAGCCGGCTGTTTGGACCTGACCTTAGATGGCCCGATACGATCGAGCACCAGATTCTATGTAAGCTGGTTCGCTTATCGGTGGAAAAGCTGGACAAAGTTCGTCAGCAAGTCTCGGAAGCGCTCTTCGGGATCCTCCCGAAAACGAAAGGAGGGGATTACGATGCGTTGAAGGGTATGTTGCTTCATAATGCAAGGCCTGTTTGATAAGAGCTAACTTTTTGCTTTGTAGGGCATCGCTTGACTCTCCGCTCTGGGCGAATACGGAGCATATTTCTCAAAATGCTGCGCCTGTTAAAAATCACACCTTTCGCGTTGAGCTCATGCGCGGCTACGTCACCAGCGCCGGTGCGGGCTCCGAGAGCGTCTTGCGCGCGAGCTCTGCGGCCATGATCAAGTTTATTGATTCTCTGGAGCCCTACTCTGATTCCCCCGGTGAAGACGGTATGGCTTCCTTGAGTGATGTTCTCGGTACCCTCATTACCGTCATGGAGAAAAGCATCGAAGGAACGAGGCCAGGGTGATTGCGCCTGCGCTCGAGGTTCTGGCGGCTTGGTTCGAGAGTGGAATACTCTCAAGGCTGGAGGGTGGCGCTTTAGGTACGTAACGTAAACACTCGAGCTTATTATAATTATTCGCTAACCACGAAATTCATTGTTTCATAGATTCCAAAAGCTTTACAACCTAACCGCAAAAGCGCACTACAAGACCGGAAACACGGCGAAGCTCTCATCGGCGGTTAAAGTTTACGCGGGCTTAGCGTCCGTCGACAGCGTCAAGAATACCACGATCAAGAAGCTTGTCAGCATGCTCGTGCACCCGTTCCCAAAGGTGCGTGCCGAGGTCGCTGACGTGCTCTACCTCACGCTGTCAGGTGACGGGACCTGCGAGGATGCGGAAATGCTTATCATCGATACGAATTGGACTAGTCCGACCAAAGAGTTGAAAGAAGTCGTCGAGGGTATCAAGAAGACTCTCGGAGAGGCGGGGATACCGTTCTAGCTTTCTACACAGAATTTTATGTCCCTTTATATTGCAGTATTTTGTTTCATAGGCGCTTTTTATATCACATACAAGCGATAAAGGTATTACCGTTGTAGCATTTCTCTCTATCTTTGAGCAGTAGAGTTTATAAATATAGACATGTACATGAGTAAAGCAATATACCACTGAATTGGTGTTACTCAAATGACGGATAACGAGCTCAAATTTAATCCTAATTCATTCGCTCTCATATTGCCTCTGCTTCTTGAATTATAAGAAACCCATGAGCGATTCTCGATCGCCGAGTAAAGAAGATAGCTGCTCACCCTGGTAAACTTGGTGGAATGCCGGTCCAAAACTGAATGACATCTCGTCGGGGGAGAAAAAAAAACTTGTTTTGATGACCCTGTAGTCAAATTGTTCCCAAGTATGAGGGAATATAACCCTTCGTGTCGCAGATAACCCTGAACTCCTACAAAGTGAATGACGTATCATACACACTCTACAACACCAAAATTGAATGATAAAAGTAATAACCAAAAAAGTTAAACAAGTTAAACGCCAGACCTTTCCTATACAAAAAAAAGAAGCTACTCTGCCATGCGCAGAATGCATAAGAAAAAACAGGAATTTTAAAGAGAGTTAGAAAAAACGAAAAAAGCACATTATGAATGCTACCTCAAAAACAATAGTATATAACAAAGGAGCAAAGGTTTGGCGAGAGTGAAAGGAATTGTATTTACAAAGAAGAGAGGGGTGGTGAGAGGGAGAGCCATTATCTTGAATACAAGGAATTATAGAGAATTCATAGATATTGGGTGAATGAGTGCATAGATAGTATGATGGTTTTTTTAAAGTTTTTATGCGGGGAAAGTAGCGAACGGTATGGTGGGATAGAACGCGAAGACGGTGAGCTATTGGCGGAATTGGATTGCGGCGGTGGCGAAGGTTGACGTGGCGTCGACGGTCTCGCTTCGTGCCCCTCCTGGTAGTGCGGTGGCAAAGACTCCCTCGTCGCTGGTGCTGTTGCTACCGGCACGACTGGCGGTGCCGTCGAGGAAGACGACATTTCGACGTTTTGTTGCTGCCATCCACGCGTTCTTCGGCTGGTAGTGGAACTTGAGGGACTCGTAGGTCGGGGGAAGCTCGTATGCCGGCAGGTCTTCTCCGTCGGCAAGGTGTGCGGTTGCAGGTCTGGGCGTTGAGAAAAGAAAAAAATGATTTCTAAAGTTAGCATCATGCAGGTGCGTTGATCCTTACAACCGAAAGTAGAGGGAAAGAAAAAAAAAGATAGACAAAAAAAAAAAAAAACCTAAAGACTGAGAAAATAATCTTACCTTTGAAGTCCTGATTCGAGGTCCAAGGTGCTTTCGCTCCTGTTTGCCCTCCTGTTCGCTCGCCTTGCGCGCCGCCGTCTTTCGGACTCCGAAGCGGCGACCGACCTGGCGAGCGCGTCCCTCTGAGCTTGTAGCGACCTCCTGCGCATGCGAGCGAGTAGGAAAGCTCGTAGGAATAATACCAAGATGGTAAGAATTAATATAACGGCAATACTGCGGGAAAGCATCGTGAATTCAAGTTAGTGAATCGTTAAAAAAAAGAAGAACTAGAGCAAAGAGTAAAGCTTGGCATATTGAAATTTCAGTTGAGGAGAGATCGTGAACATGAAACTCTAAGCACTGGTGGAGGAAAAGCAGTAATACCCGGCAACGATGGTACTCGTAGTCATGATTTCCTTCTTTGATGAATTTTTGTTCCTTTTGATTAAGCTCCCTGTCGTCGTCCGATGTTTTCCCACTTTACAAGCTTCCAAGGATTCTATAACCCTTGGTGCCCATCGAGTCGATAGATTTTGTCGAGTATTTGTGAATCCAAAACGCACGATAGATCGGTAAACGGTTAGAAGAGAATCTAAACAGTCTATATATATGAAAAAGATCCCAAGCAAGGTTTATTCGCTGTTCCTCCTTGTCGAAGTAGATTAAAGAGAAATGGATCGTGTGAGTCGGTTGATTATTCGAGCGAGCATCCGTGATAGCTTTTTTTTCTTTTTTTTTTTTTACCGAGTCTTGTGACGGGAAAGCGTGCCGAGATGTGTAGTAGGATACCTAGTTTGGGGGGGGGGGGGTGATGAGTTGAGAATACTTATAGTAGTAGTAGTAGTAGTAGTAGTAGTAGTAGTAGTAGTACTGCCTCTTGTTTATTTTCCCCTTTCGTTAACCCTGTATCTTATTGGATAAGAGCTTTGAAAAAGAATAAAAGAGAGAAAGATTAGGGAAGAGGGAAAAAGAGAGGGGACTGGATGGGGTGATGAAAGAATTATATATATATATATATATTTTATATATATACGATATACATATATACGATATATATACGGATATATTATTAAATATTACATTCAAAGATGTGCGAAGGAGGCTAAGTAAAAAAAAAGAGTAAGTACCGTTCCCTTATGTTGCGTGTGTGTTCGGGTACTGCCTGCCTTCGTCCGAGTGCATTGAATGGGATGGCACCGCCACTTCTTTCAAAAACCCGAACAAAGCTTGACAAGGTGACAAGTACCGTTGTACCGTACCGTAATCCGGGCACCTGCTGTGCGTTGTTGCTTTTTTCCGATCATCCTCTTCCTCATTTCCCTTTCTCTCCGTTGATTGTGCTTCAGATATATTGAACACGGTAATATCACCAGTTAACTGTCTGTCTACTCACGTAGCTGATTCTAGCCCGAAAAGTCGTTTCGCAATGGCGAAGTCGGAGGAAACAAAAGGTCGAGATCTACGGAAAAGTCAACGATTGGAGAGTACCTTGCAGACTCTAGTCTCCGTCCAGATCTAAGCAGGCTTAGACCTCTAAAGATTACCTTGAGTTCGCGGACATATAGCAGCGATACTGCGGATTTTTTTCGGTCTCCTAGGCAGAATGTTTATCATCCTCACACTGGGAAGAATTTTACCACGGATAGGGATTGGAGTCCTTCGGCGTCGCGATAGATTGTAATCGATATCGCTTCGTTCCCTCGGGACCCTGAAAATGTTGGTCAGCAGGGAGGAACCGGCCGCTTTCACGTTTTAAGGAATAAACCAACTTTTTCGGATTTTATGTCACAGCTGTCTCACAACTTCCTTCCGGTTACCTTTTACGAACGGATCTCTTATAACCCCGTCCTTCTACTTTGAATACGTCCCGGCAGAACACGTCTAGAATAAATTGGCACAAATGTGTTCCTGACAAAACGATATTGAGCAGGGGCGTTCGATTTTATTATTCCAGGAACACGCAATGCGGGAACCGGAAGAAGACAGGCGGTTTTTCGATAGCTGAGCTTGGAATCCGGAGCCTTTAACCTTGATCCCTCTTCTGAATTACACATTTCAGTTCCAGAGATGAGGAAGATTACCCAAGGGATCACTCGACAGGTGTGTTGGGTGATCGAACCCAGTTTCGAGCCTTGACAGGCTGAGGTTACCCACTTGCCCTAACTAATTTTATCGACCCTTTCCAAATTGGCGCCTAGCACAACCTCAACGTTCGCTCTTCTAGCTATCAATCCTGCAAGGGGCAGCCTTCCTCATCTTCCTCACGCCGTTTTCGACCCGATCGCGAAGCCTTAAAAGGGATCGTGAGGCTCAAACTTCTATCGCAATCTCACCCAATCTCGACTCGCAGAGGCATTCAACAGGCTCAATCCAAATGGACCTCCTCTCGATCTTACTAGGCAGCTCATTAACTATTGGGAAGAATTTTTTTTCGCAATAATTAACCAGATTTTATTTCGATAGATGCAAGATAACGAAAAGGTGCCCGTCTCAATATTGAATAAGATGGTATTGATACAGAAAACACTACTTCTGCGGACCTACTTTTGATTCGACAATACTCTTCGGTAAAGCTAGGTAAGTATTGGTTGAAGAGCCTTTCTTCTTTTTCTTCCCCCATGAGGCTCAAGAAGCCGTTTCCTCGTTGCCTTTCTTCGGGGATGTCACCCGGCGTATCAACGAACAGAGGAAAGACACCAAGAGTCTTGGGAAACTTCCAAGAACAGCGCACAAGCTTTTTTTTAGCTGCCGGTCAGATAATGAATGCTTGTTTTTCAATATTCCCGTCACTCAAAAGTCTGTCTACAAAAGTCTGTCTACAGAACGACCGCGGATGACTACAACCCGCGGAGGCAGTGTTTAAGCTGCGGATCTATATATATATATCGTTGTTTTCTATTTCTTTTACATCGATTCCCTCGTACTGTTATTACTAAACAGTCATGCAATTTGCTGACACCTCTAACTTCGCGGGAAGCAAGGCCTGTGCACCCACCCGCCCTATTTGACCTGCCATGCTTACCCCCCCCCCCCCCCCCACACACACGCCTAAAAAACAAACAAGAAGGGAATAACCCTCCCAGCCCTTGCAAGACGGAGCCTCATCCCGTTATCCAAAGAACGAAGAGCTCCTGTATGGGTGAAGTGTCTGACATTGAATAGTCATTTCTTTTTGACTAAATGATTCGACGATGATTTGAATTTATAATGGTTAATTTGAGAAAATATATAAAGGGAACAAGAGCCCTCTATCCTCGCAGCTCGTTGTTTCCTCTTGATTATTCATTATTTATTCAGTGAAAAGGTATTGAAGATCTCGAGTCCTTCATCCTATTACCCGACTTTAAGAACTCTTTTGTATACCGTTAAAACCGAACAAGTTCTATAATTCATCTGGGTCTCCGTTTTTCGTCGGTAAAAAATGCCGCCAATTCCTATAGCCCTCCCATTGTCCTCGTAGCAGCAGCCGCTGCCACCGCGACCGCAAAAATATCTTCCTCCTCCAGTCGGACTCGGACTCCTCACTTCTCGCGAATTCACACTCCCACGCCCTGTCGTATTCAAACTCTTCCGGTTCGAGCACGCACCACCCCCTCACCTCGCCTCATCCACCTCGCAGTACCTCCGCCAGCGGTCCAGGTCGCTATCGTCGGAAAACCTCACTTCCCACGCAAGCATAAACAACAATTTGCCTTCCCACTACCAGCAGCGGAACGTAGACCACAGGCTGCCCCGCAACAACGGGCCGTTAGTTCACAGTTTAACCATATACGTCAGCGGAGCGTTTCGAGCGGGTCCGTTCCCGGTGTTAACACTGCTACGTTGCCAAAATTACCTCCCGGGACGGAGCAAAGCACGGCAGAACAGGTTCCGTGGCTGTGGTGGCCTGTCGAGATCGAGCAGCAGCAGGCACTCGCGGACGGCGACGCAGGGGAGGATAAGAGCGCAAGACCACAGGAGGCACAGCGCGTTGTGATCGAATTAATTATTACTATTATTTTTTTTTTTCTTATAAACTTCTTATAAATATTTGTATTACTGTAAATACTATGAAAATCTTTTAATGTAATACATGAGGCGTTCAGCGAGCTAGTGTAATGATAATATTCATTCTTGTTTTATTTTATTTTTAGAGATGTTGAATCTATAATTTAAAGTTTTTTTTTTTTTTTTTTTTTTTGCACTCTTTTTCATGTTTCCGAGACATTTTGATTTATGGCCGCACATGCAAAATTGTCTCTGAATCTGCCGTTCCTATTAAACGTCCCGCGTCCGTGGAACCCATGGAGCTCAACAGGAGCTCACCACCACGTAAAATATTCCACAAAAGTCGCGTACCAGGCCAAACTCTATATAATTATTACATGGTAGTTGTTTCATTAACTAATATCTCACGATTTGTTTTTCGCTTTATATTTCTATAAAGCTCTCGAGCGGATCCTTAATATCGACAAACGAACATTGTGTCTTCCAAAGATCATTTCATTTATATTATTATTACCTTCGTGTATTTTTATATAAATGAAGGCGTATAAACAAAGGTGTATTAAAGTAGCTGTTAAACAGATTACATTATAAAGCAGGCCTGTTTTGACCCTGGTTTTCGATTATACTCCTAGAATCTCGTACGATCTGAATAGCGAAGTTCCTTGAATACAAAGTATACATCAATTTTGTGAGAATGTTCACTGGAAATACATGCATCTTACATGTATACAACCATGTATTAATAAAAGCAATCTGGGTCTGTCGATAATCGAAATAAATCCCTTGTTGTGTCGAATGGGTAATTTGTAAAGAAATACAGAAAAAAATAGAAGAAAGGGAGTCATTAAAGAAAAGAGAGAATACAGGAGACAAACATCCACCGGTATACAATATCCACCTGTATACTCCAAAGGTTATAAAAGTTATAAAGTTATACAGTAAAGTAATAAAACAGAAAGAGTAAGACGAAAAGAATCAACCATCGTTAACAACTCACCCACCTTTTATACCTGTTGTACATATGATATATTTATCTTTCTTTTAAGTAAATCATATCGCCGAGGTCTTCTGCACGTCTCCGAGGACATCGACCCAAGTCTCGCCCGTCCTCTGGGGTGCTCACGGCTGTTCTCGACGTCCCTGGCGAAGCTAAGGAGTTCCTCTTCCGTGCCCCATTCACCCATGCCCATCATGCTAATTTGCAGGTTCGTCTCGTCATCGTAGCCCACGCCCGCAGTAATGGCGGGAGTGCCGATGAAGTTGCCATAAAGACGAAACGCATGCTGATAATGCTGGCATCCGCATCGCTGACTCCGGCGCCGATGTCACCGGGTTTGATCTTTGCTCCCGAAGCCGGCATGGTCGGGGTAACGATGATCATTCCGGGTACTGGCTCCAGACGTTCGCAAAGTGGGACATCATCATCGCCCTGACCTTCTGCGCCGCGATAAAGTCCGCCGCGGAGGTAGTGGCGCCGACGGAGACGAGGAGCTTGTTCGCGGCGGACATCCAGCTTACGTCCTCGCAGCCTCCCGTAGCGGCGGCGATGTCGCTCATGATGCTGAGGGCGTGGCCGAGGCGGGCGGTCGAAAGGTGCGGATTCCGGGCAGTTCGACGACCTTGTACCCGTGCGCCGAAGCGAGGCGGTCGAGGGCGGCGTTGCAGAGCTTCTTTACGGCGGGGTGCAGTCGTTGAACCAGGGGCGCCAGACTCCGAGGACCTTCTCGGGGACGGGGACGTTTGGCGCCAATGAAGGGAGAGTCTCGGGAACGAGAAGCTGCTAGCACACGCCGGGTCAGGTTCCGACATTATACGGTAGGCCAGAGAGAGGTCGTAAGGAGCAGGCCAAGGGGCCAGCGACGCCGTTCTATGAATTAGGGGTTTGAGAATTAGCGTTGGATATGCGAAATCAAGAGTGTTTCTACTTACGCTAACAGTCAGGCTGGTAGTTGGATCGCCCGAGATCCTGCCATGGACGGTTTGATACCGTAACCACCGCAATAAGTAGCAGGAATCCTGTTAGAAGATGTTAGCATTGTAGTTCCCAGAAGATTGCTTTTAGAGAACTCACCTAACGGAACCACCGCCGTCCGCACCGATCGCAATTGGTACGAGTCCAGATCCAACCGCGTATCCACTTCCTCCTGAAGATCCACCAGTATAATAATTCTTGTTGTAAGGATTCCTCGGCGTCCCAGTAATAGGATTATTGTTCGTTGTATCTACGAAAGTCATCCTCTCAGCATCATTAGTCATTTTGAAGGAGAAGAGAACTACGTACCAAGTCCGAGCTCGTGCATATTGGTCTTGCCAATCATGATAGCACCGGCATCCTCCAGCTTCTTGATGCACCAGCTCGTCTGGCCTTTCCCCAAGTCGAATACCTTCGAAGACCCGTAGGTCCTCCTGTACCCGTGAATATCAAATTCGTCCTTGACCGCGATCGGAACGCCGTCGAGGGGGCCCAGAGGTTGTCCATTCTCATACCTCCTCGTCGAAGCAGCTGCGGCTTCGAGAACGAGCTCTGGAGCACCTGGATGAACGCAACGTCGTGCGGCGGCTGCCTAATGATTTCCAACAGGTACTTTGCGACGTCGGTCGGCGTGGTCCTCTTGCCGATGTACGCATCGACGTAATCGGCAGAAGTGTAGAAGCACTTGTCGGCACCACGGTCGAGGCTGTGGCTATCGGCGTCCGCTGCGGTGACGGGGCCGTTGAAGGGAATTACGGTGGGGTCAAATCTGGGTTGTACGCATCGAGCCCTTTAGTAAACCTGAGCGTGCCGAACTGGTATTTTCGCAAAGAAATGATGTCAGTTGAGAACAAAAAGGCAGCCGAAGCTATATGGATCTGAGGGTAATTACATACGTTGGCTTCTTCCAAAAGAAGTTCTTCAGGAAGCCGACATTGGCAATACTTTAATAGAATTGTTAGCCAAATACAAGCCCATATAGTAGGGGCAGTTCTGCTTGATGTGCTTACAGGTTCGCAGCAACCCTCAAGGGGAGACCTGAAAGCGCCGGATTCTTGAGAGGCAACTCGGGATAAGGGATCTCGGCGCCCTGAGCCGTGGCCCCAGACTCCAAGGGCGCACAAATGGGCGGAGGATAGTTCGCGTACGTAGGTGACCTCAACGACATGATGAAGTGAATGCTAATTTCCTATCGTCTTTTTTTTTTTTTTTTTCTTTTTTTTTTTTAGATGAATGTCGTTTGAATACGATCAAAGAGAGATAAAAAAGAATAGGAAAAGGGACAACGATTATTAAGTAGTCGACGATATTGATTAAAAATTTTCCCTCTAATTTGATTTAAACGTGCTAAAAATCAGCGGCGTAGTTAGAATCGCAATAAATTTCAAGAAAAAAAAAAAATAAAATAAATAAGGGTGATAAAGCAAACAACTGGCCCACACAATAAGCTCTGTCATTCATTACACTACTACTATTTTATCCCCTTTTCCCCACCTCACTCAAACACCAACAATTCTAGAGGAAACCTTTTTTTTTTTCCGTTTATCAGTGAATTCTCCGTCTACCGAGACACGGTTGGAACTTGGAAGGGACAGAATATATATATATAAAGGCGTCGTTTAATAATCCGTGGCATGATTTCAAACGGTATGTAAGTACGGGATAATCCTAGATTTTTAGCATCGGTGTTTTTATTCTATCCTGTAGTCCCTGCGGCTGCGGAGAACTGGAAAAGGATTAGAAAACAATCTTTCACATTCGCGTCCAGATTATCTGATCGCAGACTTGTCAGAAAACGGCCAATTTATCCACTAAAAATTGGCTGGTGGAAGGGTTTAATTTCCCGTGGCCTAAAAGCAGATGCGGGTGTAAACTGCGGATATACTACGTGATAGCGTCAAAGAATATCGTTTGTACGACCGGTACCTTTACAAAAAATGTCACGCTAGAGCCAATGAATTGATCAGACGCTGATATCACTTGGTTTCACGGTATTAGATCCGGGATATTTTTCGATTGTTTCAATTCGTGGTGTCAACGGTGTACCAAATGTCCGTTTCACCCGACTTTGTGGTACCAACATCGTGCTCTAGGAATGCGCACTAAGTTCTAGGATACACGATTCGCCAGGGGAGGACCTGTATCATTCTGTTTACTTCGGTTCTGGTGTTTTTGAGCAAAGACGGCATTGTTCGATTGTATACAACGCGCTTCGCCAATGGAATATGAAACCATTCTTTCTTCTTTGCCCCAAAACAAAAAAAAAAAAAAAAAAAAAAAAAAAAAAAAGAAGTTACTGCTGCAGAACCAACCGATATGAATTTCTCTATTATAATGTGAAGCTTTACGAGGATATTTGATGTTAGAAAGCCTCAGTTGGTATAGCTTCAAACTTAGGCGAATACGGGGCGGGATGGAGAGCCACTTATGTAACTGGCGCACGTCGCCGCAAGCATCTCGTATTCTGACTGCATCTCCTCTTCCTTTTGGATTAATCGTCTTCTAAGGAATCCTAACATCTGTAGTTCTTTCGCCAATCTGATTCGTGCTCAGAAACCTTAGCTCCAACGTTAAATACGGGGTTTATTCGGCTCTTCTTCCTATAACTTGCGTGCGTATACATGGAGATCATCACATAGACCCCCAAGATACACCACAAACCTCCCCAGCGTGGTGGTTTTAGAAGTTCGCAACTTGCAAAGTAAGCGAGCTGATCCTTAAACTTGTTTCCCACTTTGTGTTTGTCGCTGGTCAGGCTCTGCTTGGTGGAATAGTGCCGGCTAGCCGATTTATACAACGTTTTTTTTCTCGGTGATCTATAAAACTTTAGTTTTAATGACCCGCTAAAGTTCGTATTCTCAAGCCCCCTTTGCATACTTAAGTAGTTGATCCGTTCGGAAGAAAACAAGCCTTTTCTTCCAAGGCGAATCTTGTTTGTGGAAGTAAATACAAAAGAATGTTTATATGTCTTGTTCTGGACAACTCTCTCGAGTATTTGGCCCGATACTTGGAAATATTCAAGGCGTGTGCTCACTTCCATACAATTTTCGCTCTTTTGGAGCTTTGCTATATCCTCCAGAGAACGAAACAAGATTAAGGGACTCGGAAAGCATGTCGAATCCACTAGAGCTTTCCCAGAGGAAACGATCAGGGAACTAATGGACTTCGGCGTTGTCGTGACCGCGGCGGCCGCGGAGCAAACCCGAGTACCCTCAAGCTGGTGCCATACCTTCTGAAAGATCCGACCTCCGCGAATGCGACGCTCAAGCCGTTCCTCCCACCAAACCTCGACCCGATTGACGTGCTGCACCAACTAGACGAAGTCCTTCCGCAGCTCCGCGCGATGAGACGTGGCTGAAGTACAGCATTGTCCTTGCGGTCATGGATTCATCTCGCTGCTCGTCGTCGGCTGAGGTTTTACGTAAGGTTAAGGATAACACCGAAGAGGCTGCGGCCGGAAGACTGGATCTGCCTCGTAACAATGTGTATCATTATAACCTGCTTGATAACGATGGGCATCCAGAATAAGTGGGCGGGGAGGCATATATATACCCTCGACATCGCACGGATCCGTAACTATCAGTTGGTACTCACTAAACCTCCCAGTTTCCCCTATCATGAGGTTTGTCGACTGACTGGCGTGATTTTCTTTCTCAGTGGATGACCATAAACGGGCTGTCATTTCACACAGTGCATTATTTCGTAAGTAAATTCCCTCCGATTTGAAAAAAAAAGTCATCACTAACACAGACAGGTTAAAAGCACCTTCTTGATGTTCTATTACCAACTCTTCCCTATAGAGCCTATCACATCTTTGTCATAGTCGTAGCGTTGTACGTCTTCGTCGTTTCGATCATACCGTTCATGTTCCTCGCCGTGGGATGCGCGCCGATCGACTTTTGGAACCACCTCCTCGCGGCAAAGTGCTTCGACCGCATGATCGTGTTCACCTTCGCCGGCGTCGCCTACATTCTCGCAGACTTTATGATCCTCAGCCTGCCCATACCCGTTATCATGCGCCTGCGCCTGCACCTGCGTGACAAATTGCTGCTGATCGGCTTATTCGGCCTCGGAGGCTTCATACCCATGGTCAGCGTAATAGGATTGCTTGCGCTCCGGGAATGGTTGCTCGCGCCGACTTTACGTACGCGTTCGGCAAGCACCCGATGTGGGCTTCCGTGGAGGTTGTGCTCTCGCTCGCCATAGCGTGCGCGCCGGCTACAAAGGCAGGAATTTCGCACGTGCTCGCCGATGACAGCGACAGCGCGGGAGGCCCGGAGCGCTCCCGAAGGGCTTCAGCAAGTGGTCTTTCACTACCGGCGGGATGTTTAAGCGCTCCCGCCGGACGGAGAGAGGTGCCGAGACCGAAGTGATAGGAAAGTCCGCCGGTCAACATAGCGAGAAGATTGAACCTTCGGGCTACAAAGGCCAGAGTATAAGATGGGGAACAGTAGAAAAAATGAAAAGGGGGGCGGAGAGCAAGACGGAGGGCCTGACGTTGCGGATAGTACCATCCATGAATTAAACCTCACGACGAGGACCGCGACGACCTGTACGTCGACTGGAAAGGAGGAACGGGCGATGGCATAGAGTGTACGAGGGAGCTCTTCATCCTGGAGGAGGGAGACCCGGAGCGGTTCGGAGATAGTCAACGATCCTGAAAAGGGATCGAACGTGTAGTTTCCTTTGTCTTTGATACTTGTGTAACAGTAACATGAGTTGACAGACCAGAGTTGCTGAGACCGAAATTCTGCAGTCCCATGCGCCGGAAAAAGCTTTCTTGCTCCTTTCTAATCAATCAAGACGCGAGTTGTTCACATTGCGTAGAGTATTGGCAGAGCATGCCCTTCTCGGTCCTTGTGTCAAGTCGCCATCTTATCGCGAATGTACCGCGAATACGTCCGCTCCTGAGCGAGACATTTGGCAAATTTCGTGCTGGCATAATTCGCTTCGTTGTAATGCCGACGCGATCCATGGAATCGAAGTTTCGGATTGCAAGTCCGAAGAGCTAACGTGAAGGTACACGTCAACTTGAGTATTGCTTGCAGAAATTGATATCCGAGATGCCTCTGAACGCTAAAGCTGTAAACCCCAATTGGAGAGTAGATGATAATAATGCTCGGCGGTGGTGGCGGAAACTGGCCTTCAACTTCGAATATAGTGTATGCTGGCTACGATGATCAGCCGCCAGTTTGGAATGAAGTTTAGTGCTAATTGAACGGAGATAAGATGGTTTGGTAAAAGCAATGGCGTGAAGTTGACCGGCTGATATCCCACCTTTGGGCTTGATATCTCTGTGCGCTAAGCGCCTCCTCGGCTTGTCTGCTTCTGTCAACCCGCGCGTCGTTATGAATATTGTTTTCAGAAAATACATGCAAATATAAAAGAAAATTGCAACTCCATGGAGCAAACTGGAGAATTACGCGGACGGACGGTTTTATTCAGCTGGAACCGTGACGCAAGATGTGGTTCGCCTCCACAAAACGATCGATTTACCGTCTCCGACGCCACTCCTTGAACCAATTCAAGGCAATATCTCTTCCCACAGCCACGATATCGTTATAGTGGAGGTAAGGATCTCGTTACAAATTTCGGCTGATTTAGATTCGCGAGATGTTCGGACACGCAGAGGCTATGCTCGAAATATAGGAAGAGATGTTAAGGGGCTTCCGTGAGGTTTAAGGAGCTCGTGCCCGCGATCCCAATAAAAGAACGGCAGGGTCCGGTTCAGATGGCTCAAGAATAGGCGGGTCGCCGAGTGAATCTGGATCAGTGGCAGTGCTAAAAATAATAATGTCCATGCATGTCGCTTCGAGCCCACCAAGGAAAATAAATGCGAAAGGGAAATTCTTTTGCTCTTGCGTTCGAGTATATCGCATGGCAGCAGGAGGCCAAAAAAAAAAAAAAAAAAGTCCTTGACAGGCTCCACACACGCGGTGAAGTGCTGGTGCAGGGCTACTGCAATGGGCAACCTTTGCCTTGATGAGTGAACAGACCATTTTTCAGTGCATCGTCTTGCAGATACCAATCGAAGACTGGAGAAATCGTTCGTTTTTCCACCCTCCTTGTCTACTATGTGTGCGATAAAAAATTTGGTGCCAGGGATGCAGAAATTTAATCCTCCGAAAGTAGCACAGTACTTTTTTCAAACGGAACTGCTCAGCAGCATAAAATTGGAAACGCAGTTTTGCGTTACCGGAGTCTCAATCGATCGTAGGCTCAAATTAAAAAAAAAAAAACTCTTCTCCAAGTGAGGAGAAACAATTAGAAGAAAGCCACCAATGAGAGATTGTTAGCGTTGTATCATCAAGATTCAGAACGCACGCGCCAGTCGATATTTCTGGGCTTTTGGTTTCTCGATTTGCGGTCCGCTTTCGAAGCCTTTTCTTTTTTGGTAAAAAATTTTTGTTTTTTAATTTCCACAATTGACGAGATCATGGCGATCCCCGAATTAGCTGCACCCATTATGCATCTTGAAGGTGGGTCCCCAAAAGCCTTTTTTTTTCTCTTCTCGCTCCGTGGCTCCCCAAAGCCCAGAGAAGAAAAACGTCCTCCTCACAAGCGATTCAGAGAAGATTTTCTCGATTGTCTCTCTTATTGACAAAAGGGATGCCTGATGATGATAATGAACATCATTCGCACGCCGAAGGTTCAGAAAAAAACCCGCTGCGGTGATCTGGTCCAGGCTCGTGACGTACCAGCACTAATATGTAATCAGTTCAGATCTCTTCTCCATCTCTCTACTCTTCGGGAGCTTAGGAAGAAGAATATTGGAAAACAAGAGAGAGCTTTTCGTTTTCTATCATCACAAAAGCAGGATAAATCAGAGCAAAGTTGCGTTAAGAAAGGGCTAGCTTGTCTCTTCGCCATGCTTCCTGTCACCTCGCTCAAACCTGGTTGGATAGGGTAACAAGGATGTGAACAGTAGAGAATTTCCTGCGATGGTGGTCTTGGATGCTTGGGTGCCTGGTCCGCAAAGAAATCAACTAATAACAATGCGTTCATACTGTCGTCAAGAAACACACGAAAGAGAAAAAGGAAAGAATTATTGACAAACTCCATACGACAGAAACAATGAAAATTTCTACTTATATGAGAGCATCACTCACCGTTCCTTTTCTTTGGAATCCTTCAGGCCTTCCCCAAAGATTCTTTATCCAAAAAAAAATAAAAATAAAATAAAAATAAAAAAAAGTAACTCTCGCCACCAGCTGAAAAGCCTCCTCCATCCCTTTCCCTGTATCTCTCCCTAAACCGTCTTGCATTTGCCTTAAGAATCAGTCTCAATTCGGAGAGGGAGAATACGCGTTTCGGCGGTGCTCAACATCAGGATATATGTAAAAAAGGTGGTCTTAGGCTAATGGAGTGAACAAGAAAAAAAGAAAGTAATGAGTCGTATGTAATAAAAAGATCGCAATGTTAACACACACTTTGTATTGGAAGACACAACCTTAAACGAGATAGCAAAAAGTGGAAACCCCAGAAAAAGAAAAAAAAAAGATTTCATTAGCAGGGAGTGTGTAAGTAAGTAATTATTATCTCTAGCAGAACCAAGGGGAAGAGCGCTAAGAATAAAATAAATAAAATTAAAAAAAAAAAAAAAAAAAAAACGCAAGACAAGACAAAAAGATACCAAGGGGAAAAAAAGGAAGAAAATATTTAAATACTTTTTCCTATCCCTTTCGATCTCTTGATAAAAAATCCTTTTATCTTTCCCTCTTTTACCTTTGAAAAGTATCGATCCGTTTCGATACCTATAGCTTTCACTGCCTTGGACGTTCCTAAAGTAGTCGGGGCCTTCGTTCGTCCCAAGAGAAAGAAGGAAAGTCCAGATACAACCCAACCGACAAATAAACAACAATGGACAATTTACATCAATTTATCGCCAGGGGCGTCAACGACGTCCAGAAGGGCGACCAGAACATCGGATCAGCGACTCATACCTCGTCAAGCGCTTCGGCACTCGTCTCTTCGCTGGTTATCAATGGCCTCGTTTTCCTCGCCATGGTCGGGCTCTTCATGATCCTGAGGAGCCTGCAGAGTCGCATATATTCTCCTCGCACATACGTCGGGAGGGTTCCGAAAGAGAAGCGAGTCGACGAGTTGCCCAAGGGATTGTTTGCGTGGTTCAGCCCTTGATTGCGAAAAGGTAATTCTTGTGTCATTGGAATGACCTCACTAGAGAACCCCCAAAAAAAGAAAAAAAAACGCTAACTGCACGCTCTTCCTTCAGAGGCTCATACATCCTGGAGAAGACCAACCTGGACGTCTATTTCTTTATCCGATTCCTCAAAGTCGGAGTTATCATCAGCGTCGTCGGCTGCTGTATTACCTTCCCCATCTTGTTCCCCGTATATGCGACCGGCGGCGGCCCGGGACAGCAGTTGGATGTGATCAGTTACGGAAATGTCGACGCGAACATGAGCAACAACCCTCGTTACTGGGCTCCCTGCCTGGTCGGCATCGTATTCATCCTTTTCCTGCTGTTCACGATCTACCGCGAGCTGATGCATTTCATCGGAGTTCGCCACGCCTACATGATGTCTCCTCTGTATGCCGACCGCATTTCCGCGCGCACCGTCCTGATTACTTCCATTCCCGACAACTACTTGAGCGTGCCTGCCCTCCTCAAAATGTTTGACGATGTCGCCCGTATCTGGATCAACACAGACATCAAGGAACTCGAGGAAGCCGTCGTCGAGCGCGACAAGGCTATGCTGAAATTGGAAGGAGCCGAAGCCAAGCTCATCCGCCTCGCTGACAAGAACCGCAGAGCCGCCAAGGGCCCCGGGGCTGCCGATGCCGACCAGGAGAGCGGCGCTGTTGGCGCCAGGTGGGTCCCGCAGAAAAAGCGTCCGTCTCACAGGCTCAAGCCGATCATCGGGAAGAAGGTCGATACCATCAACTGGGGCCGCGAAGAACTCCAGCGCCTCAACGTAAAGGTCCAGGAACTCCAGGCTCGCCAGCGCACCGACCAGGTCAAACAGCTCAACTCTGCTTTCATCGAATTCACGTCCCAGAGGGCGCCCAGACCGCCGTGCAGTGTGTTACCCACAATCGCCCCCTCCACATGGCCCCGCGTTTCATCGGCATTGTTCCGCAGGATATCATCTGGTCGAACATGAGGATTAAGTGGTGGGAACGGCTAATCAGGATCACCCTCACCACCGCATTTTGGTGGCTCTTGTCATCTTCTGGTCGGTTCCGGTCGGCATCGTAGCGTCCATCTCCAACATTGACAGCTTGACGAGAAGGTCCATTTCTTGAAGTTCATCCTGAAGATTCCAAAGCCAATTCTGGGCTTATCACTGGTAAATTAACTCCCTCTGACATGCATTCCCTTATCTACGCGGCGGATGTATTTGGCTCCTGCTAACTCTATATTTTCAGGTTTCCTCCTTCGATTTTGATGGCCGTGCTGATGGCGTTGCGGATGTATTTGGCTCCTGCTAACTCTATATTTTCAGGTTTCCTCCTTTCGATTTTGATGGCCGTGCTGATGGCGTTGCTGCCCATTGTCATAAGGCTTATGGCCAAGCTTATGGGCAACCCACCAATTCCGAGTTGAGCTTACCACTCAGTCTGCCTACTTCGGCTTCCAAGTCATTCAGGTGTTCCTCGTCACTACCCTCGGCTCTGCTGCGTCTGCATCCGCTCAGGCGATTATCAACGACCCTTCTTCAGCCACCAGCTTGCTCGCGACGACCTTGCCCAAGGCCTCCAACTTTTACATCTCTTACTTGCTCCTCCAAGGTCTCTCTATATCCGCCCAGCGTCTTGGTGCAGATTGCCTCCTGGTTGTGATGAAGCTCCTCGCTGGCTTCTGGACAGCGCCGAGGAAGAAGTGGAATCGCTGGATGAAGCTGTCCTCGGTTGGCTGGGGAACGCTGTTCCCAGTCTACCAATTTGATGGTCATCGCAATTACCTACTCGGTCATCGCCCATTGATCCTGCTCTTCTCCACTGTTGGCCTTTGTCTCTTCTGGATCGCCTTTAAGTACAATATGCTGTTCGTCGTTAGAGCAGCAAAATCTAGACACTCTCGGTCGCTGTTATCTCGCGCCGTCCTCCATCTCTTCACGGGCGTCTATCTCCTCGAAATCTGCATGGTGGCCTCTCGTCATCGCCAAAGCATGGGGTCCCTTCGCCGTGATGCTTATCGCTTTGATCTTGACTGTTTGCCAGGTTCTTCAAGCCTCACCTCTACGAAGACGTTCGTCGCCACCCGCGGCATGATGCCCAAGACCTACCCCACTCCGGTCTACACGACGGAAGACCGCGAGAACGCTTTGCTCACCCTGCCCTCGCTGCGAAGGAGGTGTTCTCTGGATCCCTAGACGAAGGCGGCGTCAGCAAGGAAGAGATTGAAGGCTCAAGGGCGTTCGATATCGCTGCTAGCGACGTGAGTACGCCTGGGTTGACGAGAAGAGCAAGATTCAGTGGTCCGATAACGTGGACGGACAACAGACGAATCCTCCGGACTACGAAGAAAAGGCGCTATTCTAAAAAAAAGGATATGAAAATAATACTAATCATTAATGTTGGGGAAGTTAAATGTTTGCACTATCTGATTATTTGCGTCAGCGAAAGTTACTTTGATTTCGGAACGAGTTTGGCCGTCGAAACATTTATATTTGTTTACATCAGTTTCGACGTGGCACTTCATTTCTCAAAGCGATTAAATGTTCACCTTTGTCGAATAATAACGATTTTCAAAGGAGGGAAAGAGAAAATGTGAATAACCAGCTACGGTACTTTGTTTTACTTGCCTGTCACGTTTTATAATTAGCGCTGTATCACGAATTGTTCATTGTTCAATATTTAATCTATTCTTCTAGCCATGAAATAACAATACAAAGGCACGAATATCCAAATGAATGTACTTTTTTTTTTGACTTGCAAGAAGCTTTCGATTAATGTACTGCGAACCTAACTATCAAGAACATAATAGCTTTTTGAGACGTATTTAGATGCAAAGGCTTCAGGAGAAAGCTATTTATGTGAAGCTATCAATTCATTTCGTCCTATCCGACGAAGCTTTCATTAATATAGCACAAACGGTAAACTTCACAATAGTTTACATCTTCGCATAACATTTAATTGCATTGCTGAATACGTGCGTGTGCGAGATGACATCAACACAGACCGGTGCGACTTAATTCCCTGCTCCCACGGGCAAAATCAGTATCACCAAGCGGGAAGCAGCATTTTACACTAGTTGCACATGGACGACGATCGGGACGGAGGTTAGAAAACAACATTATGGTTACTGTCTGACAACATCTGCGTTCTTTTTCTGGGAGGCCCTCCCATTCCAACGATTAGAGAAACTTGTTTTCTGCTCTTTTGTTTCTCGGGGCCATGAAATAACGGATCAGTGAGCAATCCCGCGATTATGTCGTTAAAAGTGGATCACGGGGTGGAGTGGGCTTTGAAACAGACCAAACGAGGAAGGCCAAGGCTCGGAGGTGATTCAATGGCCGGCACGGAAGATTTTAAACACCAAAAAAGTAGAGGAAATTGTTTCTCCGGCTCCTTGATTCTAATACAGGAAGGTTCCCTCCCAGACTGAAAAGGCTTGTCTTTTCTTAATGATTTCGCATCACGGGAAGATGGGGAAAAGACTGCGAATCCGAATACGAACTCCGCAATGAACGCACGAGCGTGAAGGTGGCCAAGGCTCGGATAA
Organism: Pezizomycotina sp. ARF18; assembly: GCA_002224055.1. Classification (NCBI taxonomy): domain Eukaryota; kingdom Fungi; phylum Ascomycota; species Pezizomycotina sp. ARF18. The sequence continues at coordinate 26,654 of AZLU01000065.1, read as the reverse complement.
GTACTCGAGACGTCATTTTCTGGGGAAGTGAAACTTTTATAAGGTGAGTTGAAATAAAAACACGCATGCCATCCTTCGTTTATAAATAGTTTATCAACATTTTGTGGCCCCAATGTCCTGCTTGTTTTAGATGTTTGGTTTATTGTGAAGATCCAGACCTCTTTAGAACAAAGATGGCGACGCTTCTTGTTGTGGTTTTCTATCAGTATCGTGGACGGATGGAGCAGCTGGAAACTTCCGTGATATAAAGGAAGGAGTTTAAGAAAGGCACGCATCTGAACCAGTGATAGTCAAGTATCCACTCGAAGGCAGGCCATCTTCAGAACTCTGTCTGACTAGTCTTTGAATGGCACCTACCGAGGACATATTTTCAGATATATATCGATCTACAAACGATATTGAGTAAATGGAAGCTTGCTGGAATTGATTCTCGAGGAGCGTTCTGCTATCGTGAGGGAAGAGGCTGGGAATCCCTCGCATACTCGACCACGATATACCTTGATCAGAGCAAAATATGTCAAGGATCACGATGTCTTGCTTCGTGTAACGGGAATTATTCTGACTACTCGCATCTTTATTCGTTGCACATCATTGACTTGAAGACCGTATATCTTTACTCGATCTTGGCTAACGTGCGCTCCTCAACTCCGGGAATTGGACGTTCCTACGATAATTAAGCTATTTAAAACGGCTGAGCTGTCAGTGATTAGCATCCGGCGGCCGAGACTTTTCGTCTTTTCCTTAAGATCTTCCAGAAAGGGAATCGCCTGTGTTTAGTGGTCTCTGTAAGTGTGGAAGAAGCAGAGATTCTGATATTCTTTCAGCCAGGTCTTCGGAGAAACCGGTGACGATCTTTTAATATTATTCACTGCTTTGATTGCACTGAAGGTGAATCGAACAGTCTGAAAGATAAGAAATATGAATACGATGCATAGTCCATGCTTTATTGCTTTAGCTGCTAGGGTCGTGATGCTTTCAATCAGAAACCCTAGTCAGCAATCACCACGATACGTCGAAAAAATAAGGATCCTGTTGATCTAACACTAAAAAAGAGACATAACTCAAAAGAAAACATTACGTACTGAGCATTGCTTTTGTTTATATGACAATTCTCCCGTGTTTCTATTCTTATTTTGTTTGCATTGCCATCGTTGTGCCGTCGTTATTGTCGGCGGCGGCGGCGGTGATTTTCTCTCCGTTTGTTTCCTGAGGTTGGGTGTGATCTCAAACCTGATAAGGAAGATCCGAATGCTTCTACGTTCCTGCTTCTTTCTGACGCCCACCACCTCGAAACCTCAACTATCTCCACTAATCCGAAACTTCCAACTGCCTTTCTAGAACACCCTACAGATACGCTAGCGGGAAGAAATGATCAACGCCACTGATTTTCAGTTCCTGGCTATCACTGCAGGTAGGTCAAATTGACAACTTTGCAGATTGTCTTGCAGTCACATTACCAGAACATCCTTGACCTTGTTCATTTCGTCGACTGACCAGCCTTACAAGCAATATAAGCAGAAGCTAAATACAAATTGAAACGAAAGGCTCTACCAGTTTGCACATCATGCCTTATCTGTTTGCGCAAGACATTGTTGCCACCTGCTGCAGCAAAGATCACGTCAAGAACTCATGTGGTAGCGTTATGTGCGGGGATGGTGCGAGCGCCACTTTCTTCTTTCGAACCTAGTGGCCAACTAGTTTCCCTCCTTCCAGGGCAGCGGTTCATCATCTGTTCGTCCGTGCACGCTTTTACCAACCATATGCAACTCTTTCTCACCGGCCGGTGCTCAATGTCGTGATAACGGTTGGATTGTTCTAATGGGTGGGAGATAGTTTGGGAAGATGCATCCAAAACAGACAGGAGGTTAGACTCTCCTAAGACGGAGAATATGACGTTATTACGTTGGTGCACACGCCTAGTTTACTCTCGCGCAATCGCTTGAAGTCTTGGAAAGCTTCTAGAGAAATTCCTAAGGCTAAGCTTCGACGCGGTTTAGTTTATTTAAAGATCCGGTGTCCACCCTTCTTCCTGTCCTTTCTGTCTTATCCATCAGCATCAGCAACTTTCAAAACATCTCGAACTGTCCCAGGTGCACAGTTTCTTCTTCCTTCTCTCTTTCTCTACTAGTTCCCTCTTAGCTTCTTAGCTTCTTCCAAAAGCTCGATTGCCTGTACATAGTTTCAGCTAGAATTACATTTTCGATTTTTCTCCCCTCAGCTCATCAACATGAAGTCTTTTGTTTCCACAGCCATTTTACTCGCTTCCCTCAACGGTGCTTTCGCTGAGCATGGACAAGGGTCCGGATCTGGATCCGGATCAGTCACCGGCGTTCAGGGCGCGAACTGCAACGGCTACAAGATTGACCTGCAGCAAGTACAGGTAGCAGCCGACGCTTGCTTTGCAACATATCTCCGCTGGGACACAAACCGGAGAAGAAAAATACCCGCATCAGGGAAGATCTTGAGGCTTCAAGTTCCTGCCCGATTGCCACAAGCCTTACTACGAGTTCCCATCATGAAAGGTGACCAAGCTTACGACGGTGGCGAGCCAGGCGCCGACAGGGCTATCATCGGGACCATCGATGGTAACTCGGGTGTTTTTGGCGCCGTGGTCACGCACGACGGCGCTAAGGGCAACGATTTCCTTCAATGCAATCTCGACGGCAAGAACGCAACTGTGTTGTACGGCATACGTTACATGCGAATCCATTCTTAAGGTTCTCTAGGCGACACCACATTTTCTTACCTTCTGTACAAAGTTATATCAAATTATATCTGTAAATATAACAACCAAGATACCCGAGGAGCCTTGAGGTTGGCAGTTGACTCTCTCTCGCCACGGTAACTCACCGCGATTTGCTTTATACATAACGACAACTCGTCGGATTGAATTCACGACTATCTCTTTTCTTGTCCTTTCAATCGCTGGCCTGCGCGAGTCTTCAGGAAACCACGCAGCAGATTGTTGAGTGAAGGGCATTTGGACGAGCATCCCACAGATGACGGCACTTCAAAGCTACGCTTTTACAAAACCAGTCTCGAAGACTTGATACCACGATACCCTTTCTCGGGTAGCGACAGGTACACGACCCGGAGTCGACTCGCTCAGGAAGAAAACACGATACCCATTTGCTATTCAGTTAAAGAAGTTACTCTACAACATTTTTCACAAGTCTAGCACTTGATCGCCTCGCTTTGGACGAATCTTTTGCTTCTTTGTATATTTATACGAATCCTCTGTACATTTCGGATATTACGCCTGCAAGCTCGGGCTTATCAATTTTTTGCTTGGGTCGGAGACCTCCCCTTTTAACCTTTTCCCTTCGGATTTAACAAGCATTGGTCGGTAACCTCCACCCTTTCGATTGAAGAGCGAGTTCTCTTTTTCTTTCGCCAATCTCTTCGACTGCGTCGATCTCTCTTTTGCGTTACCCTTGAAGAGCTGTGACTCTTATCATCCTCGCATGGCATACGAGGAATTTATTTCGCTTGTTCATATTTTTAACAATTTTCTAATTCTTTATCCTGCGGATAACTTTCTCGACTGAGTCGTTCCGTTCGAAAACACCCTAGAGCATAGCCTCTATCCTCCCTCGCAAGACGGATTTCAATTCCTTGTTCATATTCCTTGCTGCTTGTCCATACTATAAATTTTATTTCCTTCGACTGCGTCGACATTTTAGAGCATGGTCTCTTACACCAATCTCGCACAAGCCGTTCTCTTCATTGTCTATATTTCTATCACTTGGCTCATGCCTGTACATACCCCATTTTACATCAACCTTCTGTACATACACCAACTAGAGGCTAGTTCTCGCATGATTTTCGCAAGATACCCCCACACCTGTACTGTGCAGCGCACAGAGAACCTCAACCGCCCCGTGGGCAAATGAGGCGGATACGTCTTTTGGCTGCTCGAGCCAGCTACCAATGTCGATAACTTGGGATAGCTCCCTATAATTTCACTTTTTTTTTTTCTTTTTTTTAAAAAAAAGTTTTGGAAGACGGAGTCAAATATTTGCTCTACTACTTTTGTACATAGACCATTTCCTTGCTTTTTAGATTGCGACGAATGAATTGAACGGGTTTTTAAAGGAAACGACGATAACCCTGCTCTGTGATAAATATTTATTCCATTGCGTCGACATTCTTGAGCTTCATGATAAACAATATATAAGAAACGAAAGAAAAATCCAATGAAATAGAATAAAATAAAAACGCCTCTGGTTCTTTCGCTTTTATAGCATATGATGTTTAACATGCCTCGTGAGGTCACGGTGGTACACAGTGCTTCTGATGGTCAAAAAATCCTGAAGTAAATGCCAGTATAACTTATCTAAATACATTTGCTTAGGGCAATAAACTTTGAGAGAAAAAAAGAAATACAAAAGAATATTACAAATGATGTACTACTGACATAGAGCCGAGATGTGTTCGCGAAGCCTATAAGTATGAAACATCAAGAAACAAGGGAAAGAAGGTATCTAGATTAATAATTGTTTCAACGCCACAATGCAAACCAGATAGAATACATGACCCGAATTAAGGAGATGGTTGTATGTGTAAGGAAGTTTTGTTTAGTAAGAAAACTCGTTAGTGCAAATAGATGGTGCAAAATTGATATTCGTTACGCAGCAGCAGTTATTTCAATAAATACCTTCTCACGCTTCAAGAGAGGCGAGAGGACGAGAGTGAGAGCACCAGAGGTGATGACGAGGATATAGATCTTGCTCATGGTATTGATTACCACCCGAAGTGCAGCGGCCCTAACTCGTCGGTAGCGTTCTTTAGAAGTTCGCTACGGGCACCAGAGATGGCTTGCTGCAAAACAGTTTCTGAAACGCCGGGGAAAAGATGGCGGAAGCCATCGAGAACACCGTTAAGGTAGACGGCTCCAGCGATACCCAAGCTGATGACGATCGCACCAGTTTGGGCGGAGCTGAGATATCCGATGACGCTGGGGACCTGCTCAGGTTTGACCTTGGCCTGACTGACACTGAAGCCTGCCTGGACTATACTTCCGCCTCCCACTGCAATAAGAATACTGTAGCCGTAGATCGATGCTGGAGAAGAATGTTCGTCCACAGTGTACATAAGTGCGCCACCTTGATGTTACAAAATTATGTTAACTTAACGATACGTTCTCTAATGACCAGTGACGAGACTAGAGCTTACCAATGAGCATCATAGCTCCACCGAACCAATACCAGTAATGATAGTAACCATATTTACTCATCGCGAATCCGTTCACAAAACAGAAAAGGACCAGGAAGACGATGAATGGCAGAAGACGAACGGCGGCTTGGAGAGGGCCTAGACCAGAAAATACACATATTCAGTATACATTATCTCTTATTTAGAAAAGAAAAGGTCTTCCTACCATCGTTCTTCACGAACTGGAAGTAAAGAGGAATATAATAGGTCGGGACGAAAAATCCTGATGCCGCCGCGCACGAAAGAACGTAGAAAAGTGTGACTTCCTTGTTGGCAACGAGTTCTCCGGGGAAGATCCTGTTCTCCTTCGTGTACCGATCGCGAACCAAGTCTGGAATATAAGAGCTACTAGAAGTACTCCAAAGACGACCCAGAGGGCAATCTCCTGTCCGCTGCTCCAGGCGTAGATTACGCCACCGAAGGACATCGCCATGATACTATTTGTTTTGTCAGTTAGGTGTATCTTATTTTCATAGTTTTATGGATGTTTTCTAAAGATTGGAGTTCAAGTTAACTTACCCACTAACGTACATGCCTGCACGTAGAAAGGATATATAGTCAGTATGTTGAATATTTGTTTGAGGATTTGTGAGGATAACGTACCAGTTTGAATTATAGTGCCGAGGAAATCAAACTTCTTTAGGAACTGGCGAGTATTCGGCCTGTTTCCGTAATCCGGAAGCACTGTTCAAAACAATGTTAGTTATAAAGTCTCCATAAGAAAGGTTTATAGGCTGATATAGAAGGAGTACGAACAGAATATGTAAACAGGCGCAAAGGCGGCATAGAAGAAGAGTTGATGTAGAAAGACCAGCGCCAGCCAGCTTAGAATCCGCAAATCCACCGCCTGGAAAGAAGAAAGAGGTGTTAGCATATAGACGAACGTAAGAAGAGAGTAAGATAGAAGCTATACGAACCAATTATGCCCTAGGACACTTCCGACGCCGGAAAGTTAAGCCAGTCATCTATAACGTAAATTATCGTCAGAAGATCTATGGTTTCTCTAAAACATCCTCCATCGATTGAGGTTAACTTACACCAATGTAGGTGGCACGTTCATGAATCGTGGTAAGCGTAGAGAGCAGAGTCATGGCTCCGATATACATTCCCGAACCTCCTACGCCACAATAACACGCCGATAATCATAGCGTTCATACTAGCGAGGCACGCAGATAACGCTACCGACCTCAAGCAGGTCACACGATGATGAAGAGCCACTTGGTCGAAAAATGACCGTATAGCTTCGTCCATGGGAAGGAAAGGCGGCAGCTCCAAGGCTGAAGTGACACCGAGCCAAGCTAAAACTTTGTTAGTAGCGAAAATTAGAATATCGAGGAATCAGCCACAACATACTGTTTTCGGCTTCATCGAATCTCTCGACGATCTAGAACCAGAACAACTCATTAGAACACATCCCGATGAAAGACCGACGGTATTTGGAAGAAATAGGCATACTGCGGCTGGATTGCTGCAGTGATCGTAGAATCAAGTGCGAAAAGAAAGCAGACGCTGAGCAGAGATAGATCACGAGATCCATTTGATTCCAAATATCGTACGGACGGGTCCTTCGGGTTGGGCTTTCTCGACATCTTCCTGTTTCGATCGGCGTTCCCTTCTCGTTCTTTTCGTTACCGATAGCGCCTTTCTGTACGAGAGTAGGGCTAGGGGACGGCGATCTGGGTAGTTCTGATTGATCTGAGAGCTTCCTCCTTCAAAAGTCTCTTCGCCGATTGATGATGCTCTGTGATGAGCCAATTAGGCTCTAGTAAAACCCGACATCGCGGTTTTGGGTATATATGCGAGATCTTAAGATTAGATCGCGGTGATCTTTGTTTTATATCTCTTTATTCCGATATAATATTCAAAATAGTAAGAGATGTTGTAGGCTGGTAACCGTTTTTCAAGTTAACCTTGTATTGCAGATTTAATTTGAATATAGCTCTGTAGCTTTACAGAGAGTGTTGACCGATGTGAAGGAACGTTCCCTCAAATCGAGTTCCATCGAGCCTTTTTATGCTCATGTTATTTATATTCTCTGGGTTAACGAGTTTGATAGTGAACCCATGTTCTGGAGAGATCGCGTCTCGGTCTCCCATATTTTTTTTTTTTTTTTTTTCGCCGAGAGAGAATTGTCATCATCAACCCACGGAAAATTGAATCAAAACCCGTATCATGACTACTGCTCGCGTATTTCTTTCCTTTCTCGTCACGCAATTGAGGCGTAAACCTGAAAATTTTCTTCATTCATTTAGTCGCTTTTACTCCTCTCCATACGGTTAACAGGAATGAACAAAGGGCTCGATTCGATGGAAAGAATCTCCCTCACAAAAATATTGGCAACGTGCGACGAGCACAGGATAAGGAAAACCGGTACCATGGATAGGAAAGGCTACTACTTGGGCTGACAATGGCCGTATGATTCCCGGACTTCCACGGCTTAGGTCTCGGAACTAAAGCAATAACACTTAATCCTAGCTCTCTACTCCAGCCCTACATGGAACTCCAATGGTTCTCCTACGAGCTGCTGAGCTAACGCTACCGGGCTCCGTAGGGCTTCCCTGGGTTGCATGCTAGGGATTAGATGTCCAGTAGCTAGATCAGAATAGTACCGCCGTGAAGTATATAAAAAGAAAGAAGGAAAAATAAGCTACAGATGAATCTCTTCCCATGTTTGAAGACGAGTAGATCAAATGTGCGCGCGTTCTACCATTTCTTGTACTGTGGAAAACACAAGGCGTATTTTTCATCCGTGAACTCTTTGCTCTGGCTGAAATGTCAGAAAAATGCGACGTTTTAGGGTGCGGGAATTCCATTTGCTTTGCCAATAGTGTGCATGCGCACAATCATGGATAATAGGCGAGAGATTTTATACTCTGACGCAAAGTCGTCGCAGGATCCAAATCTAAAGCTTGAAATAGCGCTTCTCCACCAAGCGATCTCTACTACCGTAGCTGGGATTTTCTTCTACTGTGGGTCAAGCGAAAAGAGAACACAGCAAGTAAGCTAGCGTAAGATTAACCAGATACCAAGAGATAAGCTATGGGACTCTCACTTCTAGCAAAAATATCCCAGCCTAACATAACAACTCGGTGATAACGGATCTTAGCTTCTTTTCTTTCCTCTGCGATTATCTTGCATGATAAGAGCTCCGGAAATACTAGTTAAAAAATCTGTATATCTATATATATCATATAACAATGATGATATACTTATATAATCATATCGCTTAAACACGCATTTACTTAGCTTTCGCAGATATCTTCAACTTCATCTGTAAATGGGAGTTGCGAATTTTGTGAAGCACGATGTTAGTGCTGCGCGACGGGCGTTCATTTCAAAACGGATGCAGGCGTAATTACGAGATCCTGAAACGCATGAAGAGGAAATCAAATTAAAAACTGAATTGATGCGAGCAACCGACTTCAATGACCCCCACAAAAACTACCCAGCATGACTCAAAAACTACCCTGCAATGTCCTACAGGAAGACCAGTCAACGGATAGGTGCTTGATCCTTCGTTTAACATTCAGAAACAGACATAACCAATACGAGTGAGCGTTCTTTCGCGTGGAGCTAATAAGGTAGGATCTCCTCCTACGGAACCCGTTATTGAGCTCCTCGTACGAATAATTATAAGCTGTTACTGTCGTTATTATTATAATTCCGACTACACCAGATGATCTATATATTGACCCTTTCGTCCGATAACGTAAAGCCCTTATCAACAATCGGGATGAATCGCTCCGCTCCTGTCCAAGGCAGACCGGACCGACCTTTGCTAGAGATGCTTCCAAAGTAGCAACGGAAGTTGCCGTAACCAATATTGATTGCTAGAATCTACGATACGTACGACTTGTCTGATAAATTCTGTGTCTAGCGACTGGTCTCTGCTAGTGAGTACAGACTCGGTACGTAAGAATCGAAGTTATCCTTTTCCTACCATACTAGTAAGCTCAGTTAGTTGAGTCGAAATAATAGCATTTTAACTTCTTTTTGTTTGCCTTGAGGAACTGCTCTTTGTTAATTCTGGGCCAGCCGTTCCACTCTCCCGTCATAACCCTGTCCACAGCGGCGACTGCACAGTGAACCACTTCCTCAGGTTCAATTATCTGTGGTTATAACCATACAATCTTCGTTCTCTTCGCTAGCGCTGCCGTCCGATTCGTGAGGATCATGGGGAACTTCAGTGCTTTCCAATTGGCTTTGAACATGTCGCTTTTCATGTAATGCCTTTCCTTTGCTTATTCTCTTCATCAGCTTCTTCTCACTTGCGGTAAGATACCAAAGTAAAGAACCGCTGGCGTCCTTTGACCCTGAAGCCGACGATGGTACTTTACTTTCCTCCAAATACACCTCAAAGACTTTGATATATGCATCGCACGCAATTCTTGCGTATGTAGTCTCGGTACAGCGCTTGAGCGCAGAGCATGAGGCGATGCAAACCGGAGCTTTTAAATCGCACAGCGAAGACTCGGGAGGCCGCGCCGAAGACAAAACTGTCTGGCAGAGCTTTTAAGCCATTCCCAGCGGTCTTCATCTGTCAACGGCTGGCCGGAAGACATCTTCTCGATATTCTGCGAAGCACGTGTCAGCGGAAGAATGTTCGAAGAATACACCCGGGGGGGGGGAGAGGTAAATAAATCCTGCAGAACACAGAGGGACGAACATTGGTCTTCCGTCATCGAAGCTCTCTTTTCCCTTGGTGGAAGAGTTAGCTATAGGCGAAACTTGTTCGATAAAACTTACAGCAGCTGGGTGCAGATCATCGCCTTCAACGAAGGGCACGCCGTAACGCTCGCTAGTGCACGCGCGACCGTCGTTTTGCCGGTGGACGTTGGTCCAGCAACAATGAGGATTCGTGGTATCAGGATTTCTCCCTCAGAGGTAGAAGGCTCTCCCATCTTTCTTTAACGGTTCTCGAAATGGCAATGCGACACTCAATGTAGCCCAGAATACCTGAGATTTGCTTGTAGGATCGACTTTCTGGCCTTCTTCTCAGAGGGAGATCATAGAAGATATGAGTATTGTCTAAATGCAATTTGAAAAAAAAAAAAAAAAAAAAAAAGATTAACAACAGTTTTAACATAAACTTCATAGCTTTCCATTCGTCGTGCTCCTCGTGACCGTATGATGTCACTAGCAAGCCTGATCAGTGACCCACAATTTGTTCGGTCCTCGGCACACTAATTTCCGGGCCCCAAAAGCCAATAAACGCGTTGACACGAAGCAAACTCATTCGTTCAATTGATTTCAAACCAATGAATCGCGCTTATCCGCAATGAAAGGGCTTAGACATACCGTTTGTTAGAACATCTTTGAAGACTTCACTCAAGCCCAATGAATAGGAAACGGTGAACGAATGAGTGCTCGCCAGGTGGATGAAAACTTTGTATAAACGTTCACACGTCTATAGGTTGAATTTCCAATGAAGATAAAAAGCGAATGTTTCATAGTAAAGACGTTGAGAGGCTACGACTGTTGTCGTCCTTCCTTCCGCCATATTCTGAACGCAACGTTCGAATAAGGTTTCTTTGGGTGGAGGAAGGGGGAGGAAGGGGACCGAAGGGTTTAGTTTAAAAATCCGGGGTAGAAAAGGCAGAAGGAAGTTTTACATGGAAAAAAAAGCAAGTAATGCAAGACCAGTATTACCTAATCTAACCAGCCAATCATGGCAAAGACTTTTTCTTTTTGCCCCCAGAGCTGTCATTTACGAAAGCTTATAAAGTCCACGACATTCATTACTTCACCTCCTTCGCAACTTCTCAATCGTAACGTCCTCTGAGGCTTTGAACGGGCGACAGATCTTGAGGACAGCTCGGCTCGAGATGCTGTCGCTATTATAGTGGAACGAACGCAATTCCAGAAAGGTTAGCGTTTGTTTGTAGAACGTTCCAAAAATCACAGCGAGAAAGAAACAGATTTCAATATAACCATCCAATCCCTGTCGTTCTCCAATTCGTGGCCTCGACGTAATTGGCTTCTACGCGAAGATTGATGGGCTAAACGTGGTACAAATAGGTCCTCGATTCTTTCGCAGGTCACACTCACATACCCTTCTATAAAGTTACGGACGAAATTTTTTTCTGTCCACGTTGAACAAATGGTCTTCCGCGTCCACCCTCCCGCTCTATCTTCACGACCTCCTCTTCTCCACCACTTTCGCCGTCGCATTCTTCGTCGTCGCATTGCCCCACGCTATACCGTGTCCTCTACCCGGAGCAATGCTCTCATCGCGGATGACGGCACATCGGATGGCCAGTCGGTTGTAAAGCGGCGCAGGAGACACTGCCCAGTTCCCAGGCCGGCCGTAGGACTCCTCAAAGAACTGGGACTCGGCCCCGAACCGGCATCATCGGAAAAGTCGCCAAAGGTGGAAATAGTACGAAACGAGCGTACGCTATCAAAATCTCGGCCTACAATGCTGGTGCTGAGGCAATACCTGCTTCTTCTGCCCTGGTAACGGATTCGTTGGAGAGCACATCGGCATTTCGATCGAAAAATGATAGTGAGGAAAACGTCCGAGTTATATTCTTGGACCGACATCCAGAGATGAAGACGGGAAATCGTGGAGGTTCATAGGCGGTCTTAATATTATTCGTGCCTTTTCTTTCAAACATTGCGATTACTCTAGCATCTTTGGCCTTTTTTTTTTTTTTTTTTTTTTTTTTTTTTTTTTTTTTGTACGACACTTCTCGAAAGTATCCAAGATGTCTTGGTTCTGTTTACGTTGTATATATTTCTTCGGGAGCTGGTGTTCACACTTTAGCGCCTTCGCTCTACGTTTACGAGCTATTGGCTTTACTCATTCATTCCTTATAGTATTGTAAAAATTACACGGCGTTGGAATATTCATAAATGGTAACTCCTAATTGTGTCAAGAAGCTCGAGAACAAGATGCTTAACAACCTTGAGATCTTTTAACAGCAGGAAGTATCATGAAATAAGTGAAGCTCTCAGGTATATATCCGTTTTTGAGGGAAACAAAATCGACACACGACATTTATCAACCTTTTAATTTTCCTATCTAATTATATGCCATTTTATTATTCTCCTCCCTCTTCTCTGATATGCAATTGCCCCCCAGACCCAATCCCAAGGATTCCCAACACATCGTTCACCTCCTGTTCCTTAAAGCTCCTAGTACTTACTTCTCAGCGATCTTCGACCTTCTGCATGATATTTTCTTCTTCTTTCATCTTCAGAGCTTCTAGAAGTATGGCAACCCTTCTATATATCCCGTTGAGACAGTTAGCAAAACCCTTTAGCTAGATAAACAATTCCTATTCTCCTTGGTATTCATTTTTCCTATTTTACTATATATTTGAATATACTTTCTAGAATTCTACTGGCTCATGGCTTTCGGCTGGGTCAACCGTCTATTTTTTTTCCTTTTTTTTTCTTTTGCTCTACATTTTCGTGTTCACTTTCAGGAAGAAAGCAAATGTTGACCAAGGATGTCTTTTCTCATCCTCTTTAAGATTCGTTGTGTCAAGATGCTCTGACCGCGCTCAGGCGGAGATACATAATCGGGGCGTGCCCGAATCGGGTCCTTTATATTTTCGAATTGAGCAGCAATATTCGACTCGCGGCCGCGTGATGCGATCAAAACAACCTGCTCCATGAGCTCTCTACTAACCTGATCTAGCAATATTATTACTGCTGTTCGCAGTTCAACTCTCTGAATTACACCATTTTTTTTTCTTTGTCTTTTCGAAATGACGTCGTCAATTAAGTAGGCTATTAGTCTCGTCTCGTTGTAGAAAGTGTCGTGTATCACTCCGACGACTTTGTCATCTACGACGGGGCTATAAGCTAGGTATTGGGTGGTTGGCAATCGGGCGGCTACCACGGGGTGCTTATAAACCCGCATTTCGTTATAACTTGGTTTGACAAATCGAGGGCAAGGCACTTTGTTTGTGGTTTCGCCGTCTGGCGTTACAGTTACGGTTTGATCTCACGATATTACGATGGTTTTGGATGGAGAAGACATTGTATAGTTTTCCATTTGTGCTATTCCTCTGATGTTGTCAGTCAATTACGGAGAGTTTTTGATTTAACATTAATATGCTTATGAGGCTACAATAAAACATGTAGGAAAGAGGATGAATAGACGCGATGAGAGGGGACCGAAGCCACACTCGGTCGTTTCGATATACAAAGGAAAAGTCGGAATGCAGATATGGAAAGGAAAGACTTGGTAGTAGGAGTGAGAGAGAGTCGTACAAGTGCGGAAGAATAAGAAAGACATAAATAAGTAAGAAAAGTATGTACTGAGAATAGGTAATTGAGGGAATGATGATATTATTAACAAGAAAGATAAATAATGAGAAGGATAGCGCTACTATCTGGTGAGTTTTTGGTGGTGAAAAGCAACAAAAGGAAAATACTGGTGGAAATCCCACAAGAAATAAAAATGAAAAAAAAAAATGAAATAAAATAAAATAAAATAAAAAAAAAAATGCCATTAAAGAATTAAACGATTCCACCTTGACCACTACCTAAATTCAATGAAAACAAAGAAAAAAAAAAAAAATACGCCGTCGCCAAATGATACGTTTTCAACTTTTCAAGAAAGAAACCAACATGAGGAAAGAGGGTGGGGGAAAAAGGAATGCCTGAAGTTATCAATGATACTTCAGCTGTGCTTTTCGACAAGGTTGGTGACGGCGGTCCAAACCTCACAGCAGCTCGTCATCTGGTGCTGGCACCAGATACACTCGACAGGCGCAACTTTTGTAAACAAGACGGTATAGAACTTAGCAGGTAGGTCGTGGAAAGCGTGGCAGGAGCAGCAGATGGTGAACACCTTAATCTTGCCCGATCGGGAGTGTTCGTCAGACGTGGTGAGGGAAGTCGATGAGGAGGAAGCGGACGCTTTGGAAGGAGGTTGCAGGGAGGGATGCGGATGATTCGGTAAGTGTGGGAGACGGAAGTCCGGTCTGGCTGCGTATCAAGGCCATCTTAACGCCCTGGGGCGCTGGTAATCGGTGGAGGTTCGCCAGTCCGGCCGTTCGTGAGGAGGAGCATGCAGTCCGTCACGTCGCTGGGGTCGTTTGATGCATTATCAGACGGACGGGCTGGGTTTCGACCTGTGGTGGAACTGTTCATGAACTTGAACTTGCTGGAATCCGTCGATTTCCGCCTCTCCTCGATGGACTGACGGTCAGACAAGCCGGAAGCCGGTCGTGCCAGAACCCTGGAAACCCGGGCCTTCTCGTTGGAGTCCGGCGAAAACTCCTCGGACGGGACGGAGGGGAAGGTAGGGGAGTCGGAAGATGAATCGAGGCATTATCTTCCATCCGAGATGGCGATCGCATCCCGCTCGAAATCTGCAAGGATCCTACGCTATCGTTGTGCATATATCTCACGGGTAAGCGTGCAACATTTGGAAGCTCCGAATGGCGCTTGTGCATCGCGGGAATTACCGAAGGGACCTTGGAAGGGTCGGCCGTCTCTCCGGCACTCCGTCGAGTACGCTCCAAGTGTCATCTTCGAGCTCTTTCATCATGTCGCCGATAGAAGGTACCTGGACGAGCTGCTGGTTTAGCCGGACTGTCGGTTTGAGAGGCGCTATTTCCTCGATCTCATCGTCGTTCGTATTCGAGTTCATTTGCCTGGTCAACGACGAATCGCGGCTTACTCTCCACGGCGCACGAGGAGGTACCGGTGGGGGTGGCAGTAGAGACTCGACCGACGGCAAAGCCTCAGGCATCTGAACGATGGCTTCGGGTGGTTGTGGGGAAGGAGCAGGAGACGGTGGCATGATATTATCGCTGGGTACTGGCGAAACTTGAGGCCGGTGGGCCGGTTCAACGTACGGTATGGTAACGGGGTTCACCTTCTCAATATCTTCGCCTCGGACGTATCGCTTCGGAACGTTACCGGTACTGCTGGATGCTATGCTGGAAATTGTGCTGGTCGTCGAGGCCTTTCTCGAAGCAGCTGGCGGTGGTGAGAGCGAAGGAACAGTCGAAGGAACAGTGGATGCGGTTGCAGAGGAGGCGGTCGAGGCGGTTATTGAGTTGTGGGTCGGGGTTTTTTGGGGCTAGGTGGTAAGTTATCCATTTGCGGAGAACGTGGCGCCTTTCCTGATCTTCGCTAAAGTATTGATGGCATGCGCGGTCGTGACGAGGCCGCCCTCGCTCTTCTCCGTCTTCTTCGGCATTGACTCCTCAGGCGATGGCGGCGATGGCTTGCGATGTCCCAGATCCCTTTTCAGGGGACTATTGCAAGCGGGGGAAGAGGGTGCAGTCACAAACCTCGGACTAGCAGGCGCTCTGAGACTTGTGGCACTTACTGGACTGATGGTGCTCGTTGTCTGCGAGGAAAACTTGGCGAGCGACGTGGAGGAACCTGCTCTGCCGGAGATCCCATCTTCGTTTGTGAAAACGTCTGCAAGTCCTCCTAGGGACAGAGGAGGTAGCGTATACACAGATTTGTCGAGCGACGGCGTCAGGCTTACCAAGCTGCTGCGGGAGGAATTCGACCCACCGAAGCTTGAGGTTGACGAATTCGTAGTATCCGCGAACGGCGGGCGAGGCTTAGAAACGAAATCGCTCCCGGACGCCATTGCGTTTGGCAAACGAATTCTTTAGCCATTCTGTCGCGCGGTTTCCGGCGGGGGTGTGGGCGGTGCGTTATAGATCCTCGAGAAGGTGTGAGGAGGAAGAAACTCTGTAGGGGTTGGAGGCTGTTCACCCTTTCGTCCGTCCCTGCTCTTGCTTCGGGATTTTTGAAGCTTTCATTAAGTGGAGGTTGCCAGCTGCTCCGTTTCCTTGTCTTGGCCACAGAAGGTTCTTCCGAAGGATTTGGCTTCGGCGATGGTGATCCCGCTGACTTCTTGTTCGTTGCTAACCCTAGAGACTGCAGGCGTCGTCGCTCTTCAACCTGAGCCATTACAAGGTTGTATCCACCAGAAAAGCCTTCTTCGCCGTTTCCAGAGCTGTTGCTACGATTACGCGAGAAGAATCCACGCGTGCTTGGTGGAGGCCGCGAATCTCGCTTGCTAGTTCCACGGACTGGAACGGACGAAAGCAGGTCACTTTGATCAAGCTTCGAAACCTGCGGCAACTGGAATTTCGACAGAGAATTAACTCTGCCCGTCCAGGACGAGACTGCTTTTCTAAAGCATCTTTTGTAAGGCAAAACTGCTTATTTATTTATTATCAGCCAAGCAAATTTTGTCTACTGGATCGAGAGATCTTCTTCTTTCCTCTTATTTTATTTTATGTTCCCTTCCACTTTCAACCCTTGCGTCTAAGTAAAAACGTACTAAAAAAGAAACGAGTGTCCGGTGTGGGAATGCTCAAACGAATGTTTGGTTTTTTTTTTTTTTTGGAAGAATAAATGGTCGGAAGATTATATAAATACTTTGTGCTTATCGAAATCAAGGGTCGAACGTCGAAAATTGACGATCGTTTATCTGGAACGCTAAGGAGTGAAGTTGTGATATATAGGTATTGACCGACTAAAAACTTTTCCAAGTCCAATATCCATACCATATACCTTCAACGGTTCGGTCAACCAAGCATTCAATAAAGAGATGCTAGGGGGTTTATCCTAAGCATGAGTCGAATCTCAAAATCGAAACGAGGGTCCGAAAGCCAAAGAAGCTTTCCTTCTTTTTAAAAAAAGGGCGATGGAGAACTAAGTCAGAGTTGATGGAAACCGGGCGCTTTCTTCATTTTATTTACTTTTATTTACATTCTTTTCTCACAGATCCTTCTTTTTAATTTAGGAGACTTACGCACACACGTCGGTCCTAAAAGCACACCTTAATTTATTTGTTATTTTTATCTGTACACGCTTTTCTTCCTTTTTCTTTCTTGTTGACATTCCCTGCAAGTGGCCTTTTCTGCCGCTCCCTCGGCAATGGGTGCTCCCTGCACTGTTGGTCGACATGCGACGGGTCAAGGGCAGTTTTTTCCTTTCAGAGGTCTTCGTGTCGGTCATCATCCCAGCACATGGATGATTTGTACCACATTTTACAGGGAGAACTTTGCCCGACAAGCCTAGTTTTACTGTATCTGTGCTCTGTACATACATGGGAGGCACTGCATGCAAACGTTGCGATTGGCCAGACACTGGGCCTCAGTGGGCAAAGTGGAAAAAAACAAAGCGAAGAAAATCGGCGAGCAGGTGGGGGAGAAAAGAATCGCAGTCTGGCAGTGGTTTTCTACCCTTTTACATCTACATGATGTAAAGGTGATCAGTGGTTGATCTTGTGTGTGGTAAGGTTGGTTGCATGGCTTTCCCCCCTTTGCTTTTTTCCCCAGCACATGTTCGCCGCTTGTGGTATTATTTTTAGATTAACAAGAAGCCAGCAGCTCTCATATGCCACTTATATGAAATTATTACTGAATAGGCTACCAGTGCTGCACCATCACGTTCGGATTTCTCTTTTCCGCAAAAACGAAAAGAACGAAAAATAAATTTTATTAAAATAATCAGCTCCGAAAATTTTAGTAAGTAGACGAAAAGCTTCGGATTTTCTTGACTGAACCCTCATTTTTATAATACTTTTATCCGAGATAACAATATCCAGTACTTTAAATTGCTGATTCATTTTGGCGTTTACGTTTAATTAACCTATCCTCAGTCGTTACGATCTTTTGTTTGGCTTGGGAACACGAAAATATTCTTCTCTATATCGACGCGACGTGGCTGTAGGCGATTTCCACTTGGGATAGAAGTCAATATTAAAAAACAACAAAAATGTCTCATCGCGACTTCTCAATCAGTAGCAGGTAAGCCAGCAAATCCAAGGCCTGATGATTTGGTTCCTGTTCGAATTCTATCAGCATGATTATGACAACTGGTAGCTCCCCTAAATTCATGCGGGCTTTTTTAATTTATTTGTTTATTTATTTGAGCGAGATCCTACTACTGATGTGGCAGAGCAAAAGCTACCCAAGCTGTTGAGCTTAACAACTGCTACTTGTGTCTATTGCCCTACAGGATTACCTCCGCCAAGCTTAGTAATGTCTCGCGGTCGGTGTGTTTTGTGGTTTGATTATTATTTTTATTTTTAGAATGCCCTGGTCATTTTGCCGGAACCCGCGATAGAGTTTTTTTCTTGCATGGGTGCGGGTCCATAGCGGCGAACTCCAGATCAAAGAAACATCGTCGACCATTTTTCTTTCGCCACATAAGCTTTAACTTGTTATCTCGTTGCTCGTCCATCCATGCCTGCGAAATATTTGCGAGAAATGTCGAGCAGATAATTTACACCTCAACTTCTACCCCGGAGACAGATGGTATGTTCAAGAACAGAATTAACAACTTTTGAACTCCAGACCATGTTCCCTCGGTGAGGTGCCGTGACACCTATTGAAACAAATATAATAGAGGCATACGAGTGTTGCGATGCGATGAGGTTTCGAAAGCTCATGTCTTTCTAAACGAGCTGCGTAAGGCTGCAATTTTTTCAAGTTGAGCACTCTGGCCGTGAACAAATGAATTCGATCAAGTACCACGCACCGTATCCAAATTTATCCAAACCCCGAATTCCCCAACGCGGACGTTTGATATGGTTACCCAGTCTCGGAAAGAACAGGCAAGGTGAGGCTTGGTGAGATTATACGAATGTATACAATCCTACTAGGTTCTCCCTTGCACTTATATAAAACAGGAAAATCCGGATTGAAACTCAGCCGCTATTCCGATCCTTTGAGGGAGAAGGAAAAAAATTTTCTTCTCCAGAATATGACGATAGCGAATTAAGAGAGAGAGAGAGAGAGAGCAATTGAATCTTGATTGTCAATTGCTTAACAGTTACGCTCATTCATATGGTCTCGGTTGCAGCCGGAATCTATCCACTTCTTAAAGCTTCCATGCTTCCCTTCAGGTATCTTTAATCTCAGAGGAACATCTATCCATATGAAGCAGGTAGTAGGGGCTGCTACTGCTGTTCGAATTATTCTTGCCAGATCTGTTCTTCATTTTTCTCCTTGATTTTTCCCCCCAAAAATAGCTTTTAACAATGCTTTCATGGATCCTTGGTGTCAAGCGAGTTTTTACAAGGTATATGGTAACATTTGGAGAAGAAATCAAGAAGTTCATCATTCCTTGGTCTTGACTTAATTCTCCGATTTAAAGTATTCTGCCCTTTTCGACTTCAAACCCAAGTACTCTTCTTATATCGTAATCTCGCTATTTTTTATTTCCGAAATATTCCACATATTTCAAAAAAACATTCCGTTTATATATAAATCTCCCCTCCACGATTTGTTCCAGGATGTCGCTTTGATGCCTAGATACCCACTACCTTCACTTTTGAATAACAAAGTGAATCTTGTTATCTAGACGTCTACATTACTTGCTCCAAGGATGGTGAATTTGCAGACTAGATTTTATCTGTTAACCGCCAATTCCTAAAGTGCCGCATCTTCCGTCTATCCATCCCTATGTCATACAATTAAGTGGCAAAAGTTCGCCTGCATGCGCGCTCAAAAGCTAATGCTGCATGCTCCAAGAGGCGAATATATAAATAAATGTGGGGTAACGACGAATTCGCCGTTGTCCCGCGAGGCAAGGGGTGTAAACCGTGGGATAAGCTCCATTGAGCTTTTGAGGTATTTAATTTCAACCCTAGGTGGCCATTTCCTCCCTCAATAACGGCAAAACACCCTTCGACGGCTTTTGAGATGCCCGGTCACGTGCTAGATCATCTTTTAGGATCGCTCCTTACACATCCGTGCAACTTCGCGTGCGAAACTCAATTGCCCTTATCACGATTCTTTGCCACTCCTCGTTTGGGTTTAATATTTCGATGGGACCAGCTAAAGCTGCACGAACAGCTCATCTTGAGTTCGATCAGAGTGCCTTCACAATTCGTTCCTATAGCTATTAATATCACTCGTTACACTAGCTCCTAGATTGCCTCTTCTTTTTTTTTGGTAGATCGCAAATTGTCGACCACTTTTATAGCTAGCAATTCATTAGATATACGTAATTAAAGTATATAATTTAATAGGGACTGCATTGTATCTCTTTTTGTAGGTTTAGAACCACGAAATGCCAATTACGGATAAGGGAACGGACAAGTCAATACTTAGAGGATTATCGATCTTATCAAGAGATGATTGTTTTTAGTGTACTCCCTTTTCAATCGGAAAAGAGTATATCCCTAGGTATATCCTCGAAGCAATAAGGTATAAGCCGTCGGTTTCTCAGATGGATACCTGAAATCGATGAATTACAAAGTCTTCTTGAGCGGCAAGTAGCGGCTATACTTAGTATCTCTCCCTCTTTGTTCATGTAGGATGAATAGGGACCTGCTACTTCTACTCTTTCCGAAAATTGAGAATTGAGCTTAACCTATGTACCACAATAGCCCTTCGTTCGCCCCATCATATAAAGATCTTTCTCATATTTTGGATATCTTAGCCAGTCGCGACGCGATACTCACTACAATTAGATCGACAGTAACGCCGTCCAATTATAAGAGATATGTAGGTATTCGTCACGCATAAACGTCACCTTTGACCGCCGAAGAAACGTGATCGAAGTGATGAAGGTCTTGGGTGCAAAATGTGAAGCTCTATTTCCATCACGAAGACTTTCTTACCTACTTTGTCTTGAATTTTTGATGTGCAAGTCGTGTCTTAGTTATCTTGAAGGGAAATCTGCTTTTGAAATTCATCAAAATGAAAACAACCTCCAAGGCAGGGTTTCACGGCCGATTGTGGAGAATTGGTTCCATGGTTTTCCTTCTTAACCCACTATCACTTGAGAACGCTGAGGTTATACGGCTGATATCAGCTAAACTGTGAACCAAAAAGCGGTATATCAAGCCATTTGAAAGGTCTTTCCTCAGAAATGCGGACCAAGTCCTATCTGTCTAGAGAGCTAATGATAGAATTAACCCCAAAATAAAGGAGACCCGTCTTCTATGCTTGAGTAGGACAGTCTCATGAGGTAGATGAAGGTAGACGACATTGAAAAGGCAAAGCACCAATGAACAAGAGAAACTACAGCTAATATAGCCAGAAGCTCAAACATCAAGCCCGCGAGACTACTAATCGATATTAGAAAAATACTACTCGTTAGATGCTATTTTACAGTTATCCGATACAAATGACTATTTCACGATATGTCGCTCAATTCACGCATTTTTCCTTGATTACGTCTTGACTTTATAACGCGATAAATAGGAATTAAGTTATTAGTTGTTTTCGCTATTCGAGACATTGTTCGACTGAGTAAGTGGCTTACGAGGAGGACTAAAAAGCTAGACACGTTTTGTGGCTCATATCAGGATGACTAAGTATAGCTACGTATTCAAATGAGGCGTGAGCTTACAGTTACATACAAAATGTCTATTTTCAGCTTGGATCGTATAACAGGTCCCCTGTCAAGAGCTCAGCCTGAGCTATATAAGTGGAAAGGCTTAGAATTGGTTACAGTTCTTTTGGATACATCGCTTTGACTTTGATAAGTGATCCGCATCTTACATAAGTGGGCTATAGAGAGTTGGAAGATATCAAGAATTCTTTCACAATTAAGATATGGCCTTTCTGCCAGTGCCACAAGTATAAGTGATCGTTAGACTGATATTCAGTGCTAATTGCATGGTGGACCCTCAAAAGAAAACACCAAAACACCGATACATACGTATATAACTGCCTGCGCTTTTTAGAGGATAGTGTCTTGAAGGGGAGGCTTGAATCCAACCTGCGAGCGTATATTTCTCCCTAAATCCAGATCTACGAAATAGAAATTCACGATATCTGGAGCCCCTTTTTGGAATTTATTTTGGCGATATATAGTCTGCTAATGAATGCTTTATTGAGGGATTTGTCGGCTGTCAACGCAGGGAACATCCTATTTCCGAAATGACCGGAAAATCTTCTAGAAGGCATTCGCTGAGTTTTCATCGGTATCCCAGGTAGAAAATCGTGATACGCTTCCGTGAGTATCTGCATGATCAAATGAAAAGGGCCGATTGCATAACATCTTTCAGGAGAAAGGAAGGAAGGAAAAGGAGAATGCTGGCAACTGACGATCATCAAGCTTCATTTAGCAGGAAAAGGCTTTTGAAGCCAGCACGCATAAAATGACGGAGAATAAGACATCAACACGACGAAGGACAGCTCATTACTTTAGCACCAGATTGTGATTCAATAGCTTCACGAGGCATTTATAATATTTAAAATTCTTCATCGTCATGGGATATACCTTATCGCATTACTTCAACCTCTACTCTATAACTCCAACTTGCCAGAGTCATTTTCCGGGAGTATCATGGTCATAAATTGGTAAATAGTGTCCTAAAGATTTAGAATGCCTGCCAAATACCGTCTCCTTCACCGAATCCCTCGAGCCATGCGAACTATATTTTGCAAACCAGGGTAAAATATAAAGGAGGAGGCTGAGGAATTATTGATCGATAATTAAATATGGATCAAGGCGATGGCAGGCTAGTCTTTTCGCTTGCATGTGGATGATATTTGGCAACTCATTAGCAGTTCTGCTATCAACTAGCCGCAATATCTTTAACCCGAATCCATGATCTTATGGGATTTATGCAACGCTCAGGGACGTTGTTGAGAGTAGCAATGGATGCCTGCCTAATGGCAGCAGATTGGAGTCTTCAAGAGTCTCGAGAAGCAGAATTCCTAGATCAAGACCTTGAACATTGTAAGTGTTGACTGTCGTGTCCATGCCTGCGCCAGAGGGGGGATAGACTAAACCATAGTTAAGGAACGAGGCACGACCGCCTTTGTAATCAAACATCGATTCGCGTTCTCTGCCATGGGCTATACCGCTGCCGTGGTTGCCCCCATCTTAGCTACTAGCTACCTAAAGCTTATTCCTCTAATACTACTTTGTTGTAAACCTATTGGATGCCGGGCCTAGCCCTAACCCTTTACGAATTATGAAATGTAAAAATATATATATATATATCTAGAGATGAATATATTGTTTCGTAGATTAGATTTAACCTTTACAAAGCGTAACGAAGTCCACTTGTAGAGTCCTAGGTCGGCCCACGAGGCAAATCAGAATGCATGTTCCCCACTCGCAAGCATTAGGGGCTTATGTTGGTGGATTTACGATTTACTATAGATATATTTAGGTATTTACGATTGCATCTCATTATCCTCACCCTTAGGCATCAATCAAAGCATCGCCAATCACGAACCTAGGTTATCTACCCCCATAGATCTCTCCATGCTGTTGTTCCAGTCTAGTAAAGGAGATTGTGGCTACCTAGCTTTGAATATACTTGCAACTTGATATGGAAGATACGAATAGCTTCATTTGCCCGGTTTATTATATCGTATACGTGCGTGATATAGAAAACTTTTGGAATCTATTACATCAATTGAAGTAGAACATAAGCTTTGATCTTAGTACACTTGAGCTGGCTTATGTCAACCGCTAATAGACACTATGAGGAATCATTATAGTCATGGTTGTTATCCTTGATTTAGTCGAATGGCGCGAGGGAAATAGTTTCGTGCTACGTCTATGAAACCTTAGGGGATGGGTTTCATACTAGCGTTCGCGTGAGCTTGGTTGGGTGAGTCTGACCATAACTAGATTACCTATAGATTGACAGGACTTTGGACACTAGAAGTCTATGACGAAGATAGTGCAATGCGCGCATGAACATTATTTCCGAGGCTTTCTTCGTACTTTCAGATCTACGATTTAGTTGAGATCCTTCGCTAGCTAAACTACCGGTTCACTGGAATTACAATGCATGCTTTATCCAATACGATAGTGACCCTTGCTTGAGCTAATATGTTACGAAAGCTGCCAGGGCCTCAAGCTTAAGTACTATCAAACCCTCCACACGCGCAATAGGAGCATTAATACACGACTTAGGACTTATTTCCGACGCGTAGACGCCGCGATGGACTTGGATAACGTTTATATCAGAGAGATATAGATAAACTTGCTTGATAATATAAAACGGCTTAGTTTTGATGTCAGTCTTGCCACGGACTAACGCACTATTCACGACGAATGCCATAGCTCGACGCAAGTCTTGAAACGAGGGCCCAATGGCCACGGCTGCTATAAAAAATATATTTATCTACAAGAGATTCGTAAATTACGTATGCATAAAGAGCGATACAAGCTATTGACGAAGTGATAAGCTCTGCAGCCATACCAGGCCGAGCAGTACCACGACATGAAGTCATGCCTAAGCACACAGAAATCCCGTAAAAGCCATGCCATATAGGAACATTTTCTACGTCTGTTGCCAGACCGTTTCAAAAAAGGAAATCCAGGAAGTCTCATATATGTATGATTAACGCCACATGACTTAAACTTGTGAACAAAAGGCGTCGCGTATACATATCAAGGGCGGAAACAGCAGCTACATCAGCATTTTCCGTGATTAATCGACTCGACGAGCCCAACCCACATCCCTCAAACGAGAGCACGAAACGTAGCCAAGTATAGCTCCGAGGAATCCCGCGGAATAACGATGGTAAAAATCTAAAGATAGCTCTGTATAGATCATAAACATGCAGGTTATCAAACATGTTGGCCCCCCAGAAAAAACTGACCGACCAACAACAGGCTCCAGAGGCAAGCTCGCAGTGAGACATACTTACGCGTATATGTTTGAGTTCCGTGGCCTCATATTCCTGCCCGATATCGGATGGACGCAAATGGTTCTCGAGGGGCAGTCGTGCTTATACAATCATAACGCATCCTTTAGTTCCTGTAAACAATTCAAAATCGATGACATTTAGGAAAAGCTACACCTCCGCTTCCGGTTATAAAAGGTACCGTAGTGTGGCCAATTGAAACAAAAAAAAAGCTATATAAGGCATTGTGATAGACCGGGAAAACTTCAACCTCCGGCGGGAACATCCGCCGTCAAGCGTATCAATGCCCTTGGCAGTTGGTTTTTCTAGCTATGCTTCTGATGTCTATATGCAGAACTTGCGGATATTTCAGCTGAACCATAGCGCCTCTTCAAGAACTATATAGCCGTTACGACCTGCCATTCGCCTTTAGCCCGATAGTATACGTAAAAAAACACACTTCGATCTCCGGTCGATAGCAACTATGCATCCACGTAGGTTAATTAATCCCCTGTTATTCCGTGTAAGTAGAAGATCCTGCTTACTAATCAACATTATATTAACTATATCCTAAATATATTATAAATATTTGATTTGCCGCCGCGAAAAAAAACGTTTACTCATCACGTCTATATGAATAACCAACACGATCCTCCCAGGGCTGAATCGCATCCTTGACGAGGGCTTAGAGTATAACATCACGGAGGTTCGCACGGCCGGTTGCGAGATCGAAGTTTGGTACATTTACCGCCCGTACGGGCCCACGGTGAATTTAGCAACTGGGCACGAGTTGGATCAAGGATTACAAAAAAAAAAAAAAAAAATGCAACACTGCTCCGCCTCCGCATTTTAATCTCCCAGATCTTAAACTTTAGCCGAAATGTCAAAGTAAAAAAAAATGCGAAAATATTATATTCTTAAACGAAAGTTAGGTTATTGCGACTTGACTGCGCACGACCACGTGTATACATGCACAATGCATGCATGTCTCTAAATTTAAAGAAAGGGCTGCCTTTCCAAAAAAAAAAAAAAAATAAAAAAAATGTTTATAAGATATTATTAACTTACACCTGTCGTTCTGACTAAATATTCAATTCGAGTTCCACTTTTTCGGCTTTTTGTTAGGTTTTTGCGCGCTAAACATAAAACTTCCCCAGGTTAAAATGGTACCGTGCAGGTTGGTTTCGTCTCAATGGGGTTACCGAAACGAAATAAATCCCACGTGCATGGGAATTTTAGACGAGACGATTTGCCCCCAAAAAAAAACCAAAACTGCACCCGCCTAAATATAGCTGCTATGTATTTTCTGCAGCCTGAGAAGTATAGACAGAGGCGCATGCGGATTCCGCAACTGGCACGTTTACCGTGGGCTCATCACCGGGACGGATAGGTTTATTCATGGTATCGCAGGCAAGCAAAAGATGATAGGATGCAATATCATAGTGATATTTTTTTTTGTCCAATACTCAATGCAAGCCGAGCTTTTCCGTTGGTTGAAGAAGTGAGAGAAAAGCAGCTGTGTTTATTGAATTTCACCGATAAAGAATAAAAAAAGCTAGCAACAGACGAGTCAGCTACAAAGTCTTGTCTTTGCCTCCCTAGAGTTTCTTTCTTTCTTTCTTTTTTAATTTCGAAAAAAGAAAGAACGAAAAGGTAGGAACAGATCGAAAGGAACCAAAAAAATGAAGCTCTCCTTTTCATGAGAAACGAAAACCGTGCAAGCTCCGGTCGTCATTGCAATTTCATAGCCTAATCCGGTCGGACATGGAAAATCCCAGAAAGAAACTTCTCTCCCGTTTTCCGATCGATCCTGTCAAAAACTTTTAACATGTTAGATAAACTTTTTCTTTTTTTAAATCTCCTCCCCTATCCACTCTTTTTATTCCTGAA
>AZLU01000064.1:151880-202951 GCA_002224055.1 Pezizomycotina sp. ARF18 | reverse complement strand
CCGTTGGGCCGCAAGTAGTTGAACTGGACGGCGGGTCGATGGCGACCGTTGACACCGATGCCACAAGGCACTGATTTGAATCCGGAAGATGCGGTGGGCATTCCTTCCAGCATACCTCAAGATATCCTTCTGCTGAACGATAGGACGGATTAGTGATGAGGCGCATATTTAGTCAATCGAAGACTTCGCCGCGGATAGCGGTGTAATAACCGTTCTTGTTCGCGGGCTAGTCTCATCGTAGGCGTGCTGGGACCAATTCGTCGAAAGAGTAAACGTGCTGGGTCGGGCAGATGACACGGTGGAGAAGAACGTGAAGAAGATGACGAAGCAGAACTCAACCAAATGATCATTGTTGATCGCGAATTTTTCTTCTCACGCGATTCTCACATCCTTACGTTCATCCGGCCGATGAGTCTGATCGCAAAGTCGGATGTAGAACGTCAAAAGGTAGACCACGAACATCCACCTCTTACGTGAACCGGACTCCTTTACGACGTCGATTTCCTCCTCCCGAGCTGCGGCGCCCTTTCAGCTAGCTGCTCACGGGTTTCAAAGTTCTTAAACATGTCTCCCGAGTGAAAGCCGAAGCGCCGGCATCCGACCTGGCGTCGAACTCCTTGGACCAAGGAAGGCGTCCTTGCTGCCGCCGTAGATATGCGAGCCCGGCCACCGGGATGCATCGCCGCCAGGTGGACGCGGGAGTCACCGAAGGACTGCCGCCATCGTCCGACAAGTCGCGGCGACCGGAATGACGAAGGCTTTATCTCCAACTTTGGACACCTCAGCCCATAGCGCCTCGCTGAGGAAGGATACCGGTGGCGCCATGCTGGCTTCATTAGACGGCCACCGCTTCTCTTCCAGGAACGCGATAGCCTTTTCCTTCTCGCTGCGATAATGTGCTCTCGGGCTCGGCGAGACCGAGGAACTCGCCGAATGGAAGGAAAACGGAAAAGTCTGCGTTCTTTACCCTCTGGGAAATTTCCGCGATACCCAAGGTGCGGACTTGCGTTCGCACGCACTTGGAATCGAACTGCTTTTTCGATACGGCGATCGTTGGCTTCAAGCAGAAGATAAAATACGTATTCGTGAAGGGGTTGTTCATAGCCTTCGTGATCGTGTCGATACTAGACAGGAACTGTCCCGCCGCACCCTGTTTCGCCCTTAACGCCAGAGGGGCCACCGACTTCCGAGGCTGGCGGAGAAGTTTCCTCCTGCACCTGCGCTTGTGCTGCCGAGGCTTCGGTCGCTGCCCTTTCTTCCGCATGACACTGGGTTGACGGAGGGGCTTCGACGAAATCTGAGCTTCACAATCGCATTCTTCTCCTTGGGATGGTGCTGCGAGGTAACAGCCTTGGAGTTGAAGAGCTCAGAGACGAAGTTGCTGGTCGTAGAACGGAACAGCTGCATGAGGTCACCACTAATGACATCACCGTTGTCCTCGAGCAAGACCGGCGCAAGGATATTCGACTTCTCCAGCGAAGTGCCGACAGTGAAAGCACCACGGAACTTCGAAGCTCCGTATGAGGAAGGAACGCTCGTGGAGCCGCGAGAACCGTTACGGCAGGGTTCTTTCCTTCGAAACGCTTCTTGATACTCTCGTAGAACTGGCATCGCTGCGTCCGCGCTTAGTCTGATCGTCGAGGATGCAAGAATACCATTGCTCTGCTTGAGAAGAGCACGAACGGCATCACCGTTATCGAAAATAGCTCGTCGCCGCAACGTTCACCTCTTCGTTCTCGAGCTTCTCGGCGCTGCGCTCAAAGAAGTTCTGCAGCAGAATCCGTACAAAGCTTCATTGGCGGCATTGTTGAGAAGCAAGTCCAAGCTGGACGTCGGAAGTGTTGGTAGTAGGGCAAATCCGGGGAAATCAACAATTGAGATCGTGTTCGCGACTGAGTCCTCACGGCGCAGAGCTTCTCGTTTACGCTCTCGATGATCCAGGCGACAAGAAGCGAGTACAGAGTCCTAGCGAGGTCGTCGGCGTTAAGGCGGGCGCCTCTCGCGTCAAGCATGACCGTAACCCTTTCCTTGTGGATGGTCTTGGTCTTGTATCCCATGCTCTGCTCCAAAGCATCCATCGAGACACCCAAGAAGGCGGCACAATGCTGAGTGTGTCCTTGTTCTTGACGAGAACAACTTCCTCTCCACCTTCCATAGGTCCACTCTCCTCGCCGGTAGCGCGAGTGTTCATAGCCGATTGGAATTCGAGCTGACCGATGTGAAGAATGGCAGCAAGGATCTGGCAAATTTCCGCGATTTCTTCCTAGAGAATTCGAGCTTACGAAGGGCGGTCTTGAAATGGTTGAAACCCTCCGCATCGTTAATGCCGACCTTGAGCTGCGTAGGGTGACCGAGGTATCTCCACCTCTTGCCCTGCACCGAGCTCCTGGAAGCTGCACCGTGACCGGTTCCGAGCGTATTGAGCCCCAAGTGCTCCTTCTCCGCCGGCGAAGTTCCCGCAAGCAAATAGTAAAGAACGTGAAAGTTGCGTTCCCGGTTGGGACACCAGCAACTCTAGACCGTTCGAGACGGTGGTCCAAGAGCTTACCTCCGATGAGGGTGCTCGACATGTTGTCGTACTGGAGCTCGAGGAACAAATCCCGCCTTGGACGCGGTCGGCGTAGTGAGCGATTTGGTGGTAGTGAGCGTGTCGAATACGAAGGCCGAAAGCGAAATCTTTTGCGACAGTGGCGTCGAAGTAAACGAGAGGAGGAAGTCAACAGGTGAGACCTCAGGGTAGTTTTCCAAGAGCCTGATTCACCCCTACGTAATGGAAGCATTAGCAAGCTATAGTTCTCAAAAGACAAAACAATTGCGAAGAACACTTGTGCCCCTATCTTCTCTCGGGACAACGTACAGAAAGACGACGGCCTGGTTTTCACCCCTTTCCCCCAACCTCCTCCACATCCGCTCGGCCATCTTCTCGCATTCCCCTGCGGCCACGGTGGCCGAGGTGTAAGTGTTCAAGCTGATCAAGGCATGGGAAGATATGACGGCTGTCGGCAACGAAAGGTGGAACCTCGAAGCGCAAGTGAGCCGTGATATGCGTGTCGGACTGGAGTGAGCCGGAAGCGACGGCAGTGACGCCTGCGGCTGATTAGAGCTCGCCATGATGAAGGAATGCTATTTAAACTCTTCCAGCAGAAGCTGCTTGTTCGCGGCTATACGAGGCCGTTCCCAAGGCAAAGAATGGTCTTATGATTATATCCTAACAACGATCGTTTAAACTTCAATGTATTATCTACTTTATCGACGGCAATACAT
Source organism: Pezizomycotina sp. ARF18 (assembly GCA_002224055.1). Classification (NCBI taxonomy): domain Eukaryota; kingdom Fungi; phylum Ascomycota; species Pezizomycotina sp. ARF18. Next base: position 199,687 of record AZLU01000064.1, on the reverse strand, counting down.
GAAAAACGTAGTCGTAGGAGCTTTGTTGTAAGACGTGACGTGAGTGGTACTGTGCTAGAGACCGTAAAAGAACTAATGAGGGTTAGCAACGGATCATTATCGAAAACTAAGGGAGCGAGAATAAAAGAACCTCCAGGAGAAATAACAACAATAACAACAGCAACAATGGAGATTCAATCAGGGCCACCTCGGACCAGCTGTTTCTGAACATAAGACACTTACGGCTAGATACTCGTCCAGGGTCTAAAAAAGTGAATAACCGGGTAGATTAAAGTATCGGTGTGAAAAGCAAGAGTAGTAGAAGAGAAGAGGAAAAGTATAAAGATGTCACGCAGCAAAAAGCTTAGAACGAGTGAAATGAAGATTAAAGATTATTCTAAAGAAAAAAAAAAAAAAAAGAATAAAAAGGTAAAAAGAAAAGAAGAGAGCAAAAGCAAAAGAAAGAATGAATATTCAAACAATCCTCCTTCTCTCTTTTCTACTATACTGCTTCTCCTTAGGAGATAAAGATACCCTTTCTTCCACCTGTCCTACTGTCCAATACTACACAATTCGTGATTGTGCTGTATAAGAAGGGAAAAGAGAGTGGATGTAGAAAAAGGAGAGAAGAGAGATATTGAAGGAAAAAAAGGGAGAAAGAAGAAAAAAAAGGAAGGGAAAGGAAAAGAAGGTTAGAGGGTAAAAAAAAAAAAAAAAAAAAAAATAAGTAAATAAAAAGTGTAAGGAAAAAAAAAAAAAAGAAAAAATGCCAAGTCTACCACTCTCTACTCCCTCTCCTAAAATACTTATCACTTTTATTTGCTCGCTCCTCCTCTTCTTGGAGTGTCCAAAAAAAGAAAATGCTACCCTCGTAAGGGAGAGACCAAGATTATCATCCGCCTCCTTTTTTTTCTTTCTTAAATCATCAGCAGCAGGCAATATCCTTCAAATAATTTATTAATATTATTCATTGATGAATGCACAGAAGAGTCCCAAAGAGCATTTCGTGATTCGGGTGCTCTTTAATTTCGGCCCACAGCTGTTAAAAAAAAAAATTGTCGATTTGTTTTAAAAACATCCTCTTGAGATAGATATCGTGATCAAAGGAAGAGTTTCCACCTGGGAAGATTATATAAAGTAGTCTGAATTGGCTATACTTGAGCGACTGGGCTGACCCTGCAAGTCATACCAACATTAACAGGACGCTAAGGCAAAGTTGACCTCATATTTGCAGCCCGTCGAAAGATGTTTTGCAGTTGATTCTATACTATTATCGTTGAAAAACCAGTCAAGAATGAATCGTACTTATCTCAGTAACCCTGTCATGTTAAAAGACCTGTCGTAGTCACAACCTTCAGAATCTCGAGGCTCTAATTAGCTTCTCAATCGCGGTATCCTGAACCCCAGCAGTCTACTACAAGTCACCTGCTGAAACAGCTCTTCACTCCTGAAATTGATACTGGAAAGCTTGTGGCTCTTGGGTACACAGAACTCTATCAGAGCAAGCCCTATCCTTATCGGCTGCTACTAGTATACTGTTCGAAGTAGGGCTCAATCGCAGTGCTAAGAAATAGCCCGTGTATCATCATTGTTACTAGTATTGTAATTTGCATTCCACTTTGTTCGTCCTCGGTAAATTCTTCTCTTCTAGATTATCCATTTAGCAAAACCTGTTAGTAGTAGACGGTAGATGTACTTAGATGAAAAAAGTGGATATCGTATCTTTTCATTTTTAATCACTCATTCTTTTTTGAGCTGTATCTTTGTTAGTTTTTGATCGAGATCATCGCTTGCATCCCTACCGTTACGTCTTTTCCCTTATGCAGAAGACGGCGCGATACTAAAAAGACTTTTTTCCCACTTTTCGGAAGGTCGTTAAAAAAAGGGAGAAGATAAAAATAACAAAAGACAGGAAATACTTCTCTTCGCTGCTGAGCCAGCGTAGCTTTCGGAACGGCGGCTCTACGGAGAGTTCCAACGGAGAGAGTGAGTGAGAGAGCTGGCTGGTCAAAAAAGCACATGAAATAATGGATAGGGATCCTTTCGTACGCTCAAGGGTATTTGCCCAAACGTAACCGATATAATTTCCACAAAAAAAAAAAAAAAAAAAAAAAAAACACTCTCCCCATCAAAATCACCCAATCTCGACGATCCTATTTTTAACTTGTGCCGAACGAATTGATAATGTGAGCAGAGGCAGTTGGTAAGTAGTGCTCGAAAGACTGAGTTAGACTAGAAAACCATTCCGCCGGTTGGTACCGAAGGTCGTTGAGAGAAGAAAAGGTTTGCTTTTTAGAGATGAGAGAAGATCTTGGAACATTCCTGTGTGCAGCCTTTTCCTTCGCTTCCAAAGCTGTTGAAGCTTTGACAGAAATTGTTAAAAATGGAACCACTCGGACGGAGTCAGCAGTTGGCAAAGAAGATACCATCGTCACTTTTTTTGGACATGCTTTGTTTACATTCAACCTCGTTTTGATTCTTGAAGAGGTATGTAGACAAACCGTACGAATGCAGAGTTTTTCTTGTGATTATTTTTATTCATCAGCAAAAATGCAACCCAGCCCAGCTGGTAACAGAAGAGCACTGCCTTTTTCTCGCCACCAAAAATAACCTGGCCCAACGAAATGCATACCAGAATAACTAGAAGCCAATGAAAAACAGAGTGGGCACGGAGCATCAAATTGAAAAGAAAAGAAAAGAAAAGAAAAGAAAAGAAAAGAAAAGAAAAGATAAGGAGAAAAAAAATCTTGATATCGGGAAAAAGCGAACGGGTAAATTATTCGTAATAGAGGAACGACTTACAAGTCACCAAATTCATGCTTCGCTCTCCAAATATATCCAGACCGCTCTGGATTTCCTTTTGTACCGCCGTACCGCATTGACCGCTCAGCAGCACGACGCGTTTTCTGCCGGTGGTGGGTTTTTCTGTTGGATGCGGTGGGCCACGACGATCCTAGCCCCCAATAATAGCTCCTAGTTAAGGGTTTCATGTTGCACAACACGACACCACCGGCGTCGCTAAGTTCGTCGGTCTTCAAGCAGGAAGGCCACGAATCGGCCAGTCCCATCTGCTTCGACTGAGGACGAAGTGATACCGTCTCGTCTGTAAGTAAAAAGAGGGAGATAAAGTCTCTAAGAACCCGTATTTCGTGCATATCTTCTCATAATGTTTTCGAAGGAGGAAGGGAGGAAAATAGACAAGCTGACCCGATGAAGACTGCCAAGAATAGTCTGTTGTCTCGGGAGTATCTTTCTACCCAGTCCTCATCTTCCTATTTGTCCTGACAAGGCCTGGCTGCCCCTATTTTTATTTTTATTTTTATTTTCTTGTTACGCTTCTCCTTGCTAACGATGGAAGGTGGGCCAGGGGTGCAACTAGAAAAGGACGTCAATACTTCATAGGCCCAAACGCGGTTTAGCCTCTATAAAAAAAAAAAAATATTAGCAGGTACTTTGGGGGAGCCCAAAAAAAAGGTGGCATTGTAGAAATTCGCTCGTCGTACCTGTACCTGCACAGAGCAAAATTATATCCCAAAGTGAAATAGGGGGGAAGTGAAATATCCACCCGTGATCTCTCGAAAGGAATGTTCCTTTCTTTCTCGACCGATGATGATCTAAAAAGCTGTTATATAGATAGATTAATTAATAATATATCAGCGGTGATGTATATTAAGCAACAAGCACCCGATTTGAAATTTGATAGTCCATCGATCCAATGGAAGTTTGATTAGCTGAGGTCTCTTCTGGAAGACTGCAAAGTAAGTATATTTTAGCACTTCCTTTTTCCTTTTTCCTTTTCCTTTTTATTCCCTGGGCGAGACGAAACGCTCTTCCGCTGCCGAAGCGAGATTATCTTTGTTTTGTTGTGTATCGCAAAATAAAATAAAATAAAATAAAAAATAAAACCCTTTCCCCCTAAAAGAAGAGCCGTTTGCAGAAGACAGCGAACAAAAAGGTCGAACCCATCGTGAGCACTTGTGTTTCTCTTCACGTACTCCGTATGACAAGCAAATTGAGGCTCTATAATGTATGGGTATCTTTTCTCCTCTTGTTTAGCAGGGTTATCGTTGTTGATGTTTGTTTATTATTTTTTTTTTTATATAGATTATATATATTTATATCTTCGGCTGGTTGCTAAGAGGAGAGAGAAAATAAATAAATAAAAACAAAACAGCACGGACACAGCAAGAAGTAGAGTGACTTCTGACCACAATTTAGAGAGGCTCGAAAAATAAAATAAAATAATAAATAATAAGTAAGTAAATTGAAAAAAATACTAGTAATTGCTACTTATTTAGGGTCCCTTTCCGCCCTACACCCTACCCTTACTTAACTCTAACTCTTTTCTTCCTCTGCTTCGTCTTCCCTTCCTGCACCTTTTCTTTTTCTGCTCTGGATGAAGACGAAATTTTAATTTTAAATTTTTTATCCTTACGTACAGCTTATTAGGAGAGAGAGAGGTGTATTTTTAGGAGCTTCCCGAGAAGGTACATATTGTCTCATATATTAACCAGGTTAGTGCAAGTACCTCAAAAAAAAATACCACTCAAAACCCAAAAGTAGAAGGAAAAAGAAAAATAATAATAATAATAATAATAATGATAATAATAATACTTGTAGGGAAAATAATTTTAATTTTCTCACACAACTCCACACCTCTCTCCCAATAATTCTTCCACTCTCCCTATTTTCCTCCCTTTTCCTCCCTTCCCTCCTCTCTCTTACAAGCTCTCATTCTCCTCTTCCTTTCTCCTTTATTCTTTTGATTGTTTGCTTTACATTCTTATACTTTCGTTTCTTTTTTTCTTCTTATTCTCTATTGCTCAAGGACTTCATTCGTTTTGACAGTCCTATTTCTTATTCTCTCGTTTTTTTCAACCTTTTTCGTTGTGATGCTCTCTTTCGCTGCTGCTTGTTCTCAGCGGTTTGAGCAGGGAGAAATAGGTTAAAGAGACCTTTGGTATTAATTTCACCGTCCTTCGGGAAAAAAGACAGGCTTCGATCACATCATCGTGCCTTTGTATGATTTCTGATTTATTTCCCTGGATCTGTGGAGACCTCCGTGGAAGGAAGAAAGGAGACGTGGTTTTAGATGCAGACTATTATCTGAAGGTTCATTGCTAACATGTACCTGCAGTTCGGGACGATAACAATATACACCACATCTGTTTCTCTTTTGACGATTCCGACAAAGGAGTACTCTCGTTTTTCCATAATCGATTCTATCTTTCGTTCATACTCTCCATAATTATTGCAGACCCTCTCTGGACCCGAATTTAGAACAACCTAACCTAGCTGCGTCTCCAGTTGGTTCGTGTTTTTCTCCCTCGCATTATTTCTCGAAAAGCTAAAGGAGGTCGAACGCGACAATTAGTTCTTTTATGAGCTGGAAGTTAATCTAATATTCGATACCTCTTTATAGGAGCGTGCTAGCCTTGGATTCTTTTCAGAGGTGAACGACGTAACCATGGCGAATCGTCAATCTACGTTTTCCAATACCTCTGGCTTTTGGGGCGGCAATCCGGCTGCACCGACGACCACATCCGCCCTCATATCCGCCCTTCACGTACTTTCCAAACTGGGTCTCCCTACCAGATAGATGCCAGCACTAGCCTTGTGGTTGTCAATGCCCTCGCAGGAGGTGGTGGGGAGGGCGGTACTATGATGACCGGAATTAGCACCCCTGGTCAGGAAGTCATCGATACTACAGTGCCTCTCAGAGCCTGGGAACACGCCAGGCGACGTGCAGAGGACCAATGTATTCTTATTACGTAAGTATTCGTTTGATTGAACTAGGATGTTCTACTCTCAGGGAGAGGAATATTTCGGGTGTCGAACAAAGGAGTAACTAACCGCTTTTGACTTGCTTCCAGCTCGATATCCCCTCTTCTACTCCATCTTTGCTGGTACCCCTTCTTTCTAACTTTCCCGAGGTGTCCCCGAAGCTTTTGAGCGTCTTGAACACCATCCGTCCATTCATTGTTGCCTCACGCCTTACTCTCCTCAAACCCCTCTTCATCACGGATTTAGTTGTTACACAAAATATCTTTAACTGGACATGCCACGGGTTGCTCCATTGCTCTTACCCCCAAGGGTATCGACGTCAATAAGGGTCTGCTCAAGATCCCGCCCAGGCTGGGTACCGCGCTTTCGACGTCTTCTATTACCTTCTTTCTTCGACCTCATCCCCGCAGGAGCGTGAGTATCTCCCTGGAACAACCGGAGAGGTACGACTCCTTAAGAGGTCCGGTACGTATTCGCCGCCAGCTTGGCATCCTACTGCCGACGATGCCGCTTCCGCGGAAAGATTTCAGACAAGGATTGAGGGAAATTGGTATCAAGGGGAGCATGCTCCGTGGGGTTTTGTCCGTGCTCGCCGGTCTTTTGAAGCTGGTAATACTATCAGCGTTCTCACTTCGACGAGGAAGTCGAGGAGCTCTGCGAAGACATTGGCGGTCTCCTTGGCTTAGAACCCGAAGTTCTTGTTAAGGTTGGAGCGGATGAGCGTGCTCGCTTCATTGGCGTGGCGTATCAGGCCCTCGTCAACTGGGTCATTAACAAGGCCAACGCCGCCATGGAAGCGGAATTCGCCGCAAAGAGATTGGGGGACAGCAACGCCGGAAGCGAAGGGGATACCGTCGCCGTTTCTTTCATGGAAATAGCTGACGAAGCTCAAGCGAAGGCCATCTGCATGAAACTCGTTTTTGACGATGACTTTGGCATCAACGCGAGATGAAAGAGGACGGCGTAGAGGTTGCGTCGGCGAACAGCGCGGTTTTGAGGGAAATGGGCAAGCTGTCGAGCGTACGAGGGTGACAGCGCCACGCAGCGTGAGGAAGAATACGAGCGCGACAGGGAGATGGGTATCGTCGAGAAGATCGGACGCGAAGTCGAACAGGCTGGATTCCTCAAGCAGATTCTCTTCCCAGAGGAACACGATATCAAGATCGAGAAACTCGAGACCATGAACGTGATCCAGACGAGCCGCGTTTGGAACCATATCGCATTGTCGCCTACCGACCCCGGTGCGGCCAGTTCTCAGCCGGCAACTTCGACCCCGTCTATGAGCTTGACGTCGAACACTGCCGGGTGGTCCGCTGCTGCTGTCTCCAAGCAAGTCCGCTCATGGCGCCTAATGGAGTGGGGCAACCGGAGAAACAGACATCTCGACTTTACTGCTGACTTCGATTTTATGGAGTTTGCGCAGCGCTATGCTATCCTAGGATGCCAGAACGGCCGTGATGGCGTCGAAAGCTGGGTGCTTGAGCGTGGCTGGAGCAACGGCGAGGTCGTTGTAGGAAAAGACCGCGTGTGGATGAGGGAGGGTTGTTGGTGGGAAGTTGAGCTCATGCTGGACGTCAAACCCGGCGCATGTTGGGTGCTGCCTTTGTCGAAACCCTGGATCTTTTGCCGGTCCTATGGCGGAAACGGAAGCGGCTTCTTCCCTCCCATGCCGGACGGCAGCCAGCAGGGCAGCCGCGACAATCTCTTGGTACAGCAGAATACCCCGCCGGTTTTATCAACCGCCCCATGTCTGTCGCCCCGCCATTTGGTGAGACAGGCGGTCTCATCAACAGTAAAGACTACGATAGATTCAACCCCAACATGAAGAAGATGAGGAGGTTGGATCGAAAGCCGTTGTCCGGGAAGAGAATCGGACATTCGGCCGTAAGGTCTGGGTAGGGTTCGTTTGGGCCCTGACTTTCTGGATACCATCCTTCCTCCTCAAGTTGATCGGCAGGATGAAGCGACCTGACGTTCGACTCGCTTGGCGTGAGAAGGTCGTTCTGTTCTTCATCATTCTCTTCCTAAACGCTGCTCTGGCTTTCTTCCTCATCGGCCTCGGTAGGATCCTCTGTCCTGACAAGGATAAGGTCTGGGACTTGCAGTACGTCGGTTACCAAGTCGCCAACCTCTCTTTTGGGTCGCTATCCGGGGCAACGTTTATGATATCACGAAATTCTACAAGCTGCAGCATAGTGATATCGACCAGCAAACTAACGAGGCCAACATGAAACCGCTCGCTGGCCTGGACCTGACTCCATTCTTCCCTATCCCGCTTGCTGTTGGTTGTCCTGGCCTGGTCAGTAATCCTAATCAGATCCTACAACACAACAACACGGCATTCCAGCAGAATGGAGGTTTCGTCCACACGAGCGGTCCTTCCCAGGCCGACCCTACAAGCAAGCTTCACAACATCAACTGGTACGCTAAGAACTTCGCTCCCAGAATCCGAGAGTACTACAAAGGCGATCTTATCTGGTCGAAGAAGAGGATCAATGATGACGGCCAGAATTCCAATGTACCGTGGTTCATTCTGAACGGAAACGTTTATGACCTGTCGGACTACTTCTACAATGTTGATCGCAATGGTGGCAAGAATGGGAATGCCAACCCAAATCAACAATTGGCTCCCGGGCAGATGAACTGGAATTTCTTGGCTCCTGGCCTTACCAAAGCTGTCCTAGCTAGTCCGGGTCAGGATTTGTCCGCCTCGTTCAGCTCCTACTTTTCCAACAAGGTGCAAGAGGCGAACAATCTCAACTGTCTCAAGAATACCTTCTACGTGGGTCGAGTAGATTTCAGGGACTCCCCAGATGTCTAGTTCAACCTTACGTCTTGCTTGCCTTCGCCGTCGTGCTCTGCGCTGTTATCGGAGTTAAGTTCCTTGCTGCCCTGCAGCTCGGTTCCAAGCGTCGCCCAGCTATGCAAGATAAATTCGTCATCTGCCAGATCCCTTGTTATACGGAAGGAGAGGACTCGCTTAGAAAGTCTCTAGATTCTCTTACTGCTCTGGACTACGAGAACAAGCGCAAGCTGATCTTCGTCATTTGCGACGGTATGGTAGTTGGTGGCGGTAACGATAAATCTACTCCTCAAATCGTCTTGGACATTCTCGGTGTTGATCCGAAGGTCGACCCTCCCGCGCTTCCGTTCAGGTCTGTCGGTGAAGGAAGCCAACAGCTCAACTACGGCAAAGTCTATTCTGGCCTCTACGAATTCGAAGGTATGCATATTAATCATCAATCTTATTTGCTAATTCTGTTTGCTAATACGGATGCATCTTTCTAGGTCGTGTCGTCCCTTACGTCGTCGTAGTCAAGGTTGGAAAGCCTACCGAGTCTTCCAAGCCCGGTAACCGTGGTAAACGTGACTCTCAGATTATCCTCATGAGTTTCTTGAACAGGGTTCACCACAGGTCTCCCATGAACCCATTGGAACTCGAACTCTTCCATCAAATCAACAATGTCATCGGTGTCGACCCGGAACTGTATGAATACTTGCTCATGGTTGATGCCGATACCTGCGTTCGTGAAGACTCTTTGAACAGACTCGTCGCAAGCTGCTCCAATAACTCCAAGATTGCCGGTATCTGCGGTGAGACGAACTTGGAAAACGAAGGTCGCAGTTGGTGGACTATGATTCAGGTTTACGAATACTACATCTCGCATCATCTTTCCAAGTCCTTCGAGTCTCTCTTCGGTTCCGTCACTTGTTTGCCCGGATGGTAAGTCTTAATCTTAATTTCCTCTTACACTGAAGATAAAATCCGATTAACCTCCCTACTTGCTAGTTTCTCCATGTATCGTCTCCGAACTGCCGACAAGGGCAACCTCTCATCATTTCGAGCAAGGTTATTGAAGAATACTCTGATGGCGTGGTCGACACTTTGCACAAGAAGAACTTGCTCTCTCTCGGAGAAGATCGTTTCCTTACCACCCTGATGACCAAGCACTTCCCGCAAATGAGCTACAAGTTCGTACCTGATGCCTATGCTGCCACGGCTGCTCCGGAATCCTGGAGCGTTCTGCTCTCTCAGAGACGTCGCTGGATCAACTCTACCGTTCACAACTTGGTCGAACTGATGTTCCTCAAAGACATGTGCGGTTTCTGTCTCTTCAGTATGCGCTTCGTCGTTTTCATGGATCTCTTCGGTACCATCCTGCTCCCCACCACCGTCGTCTACATTGGCTACCTCATCTACCTGCTTGCTACTCCCGGAACTGCTTTCCCCATTGTCTCCATTGGTATGCTCGCTGCCGTGTACGGTCTCCAGGCTATCATCTTCATTATTAAACGCCAGTGGCAGCACATCGGATGGATGATCATCTACTTGATGGCTATTCCCATCTATTCCTTCGTCCTACCGATCTACTCTTTCTGGAAGCAAGATGATTTCTCTTGGGGTAACACGCGTATTGTCGTCGGTGAATCCGGTGATAAGAAGCTTGTTGCTACCGAAGATGAGCCCTTTGATCCCGCCAGCATCCCCTGCAGACTTGGGACGAGTATGCTACGATGAATCACCTCCCCGGACGCCGCAGCGGCCCGATCGAGAAGCAGTACGAGGACAACGGAGGCTACGAGATGGACGACATGCAATCCGTATACTCTTCTGCTAAGCCTGCCAGCACCATCCACCTTGGCACCAACCCTTACCTCGCACCCATCCCATCTCCCCTCGGCAACAGGCAGTCTTCGTACTCAACGCTGCTTGAGAGCACCTCGGGCGTCGGTTTCCAGAACCAGAACAGGAGCCACCTCTCGGTTCAACAGACTAGCGGCGGCGGTAACGATTACTGGCAGGAAGGCAATGGACGCAACTCTGCCTCTCCTTACTCTACTCCCGGCCGCCCGATGTCCCGCTCGCCTCTGAGCGCGGGATACGCCGGAAGCCGTCCCGCTAGCTCCGTCATGGACTTCCAGCGTGCGCTGAATGGACCTGACAATGCCACCATCGCCGAGGTCATCCGGGAGTGTCTCGTTTCCGTCGACCTCGACAGCGTTACGAAGAAGCAGGTCCGTGCCCTCGTCGAGCAAAGACTCCAGACTGAGCTCACGGGCGAACGTCGCGCGTTCCTTGACAAGCAGATTGATATTGAACTTGCCAACATGTAAAAAAAAAAAAAAGGGACGAGCCTCTTCAGACACGGCCGTTAATGATATTAAAAAGTTGTTTTTTTTTTTTTTTAGCTTGCTTTTTTCGAGATGAGAAAAAGATTTATTAAATTTAGAGTGAAAAAACGAGTCTTCTTTTGTTTTTTGTGTTGATTAGCAGGAGATATCACGCCTAGACAGGTGTTCTAATACCAGAAGGGGAGGAGGAAGGAATGAAGACTGAGATACCGCTGTTTGCTCGTTTGCTTTCTTTTACTTTTCATAGTTTTTCTGTCATTATCAGAGTTAATAATCATCATTGGGCATGGAGTTTTTCTTTTTTTCTTATAATTATTACCTCAATTATAATATGTCTGAGACGCTTCAATTCCTAATCCTAAAAAAAATCAGAAATATAAAACCCTTTTTTTATGATACTCTTATCAAATATCCAAGTCTTGTTCTCTAATCTTCGCTGCTTTGGTTTATATACCTTTATGCTTTCACATCTATGGCGCTGGTGAATGCCATCCACCGTAGAATTTACTACACTCTTTTAATAAACGTTACCAAGTATATTTATTCAGTTTCTCTAGCTGTATATCCTGTCGTTTCCGAGTTAATTTTATCATGTTCATAGAAAACAATTGAAGCTTTTTCGTCATAATCTCTTGAAATATCGTGAACTAAATTTACCCAGCTTATAGTGATTATCCTACTGCACGCCATTTGAATATCACGCACTTACAAACGCGTCTTCCGTACGCGTAAATTAGGAAATTGCACATCTAATTTCGCCTTTTTTTTTTTTCTCTTTTACACAAAGCAGAAGCTACCAAAAATAAACACAACAACGACAAAAATGATCCCTCTTCACCCACAGTAAAGCTCCGAAGCTCCATAGCTCCTTTACATTCCACTTATATATGATCCTTTCAACTTCTACCTAAACATAAGTGCTTCACATATCTTATCCTCAATGCTCTCGTAGATGTCAAACATCCCCTCCGACTTCTTCACCTCCCCTTCGCATCTCTTCTCGTCGGATTCTCAACCACCACCATCAGCCAACATCAGCTTCGACGGACCGCCGAGCGACTACTTTGACGACAACGCAACTCCAACCGCTAACAACGAGCAAGAGCCCAACTTGAACAGCTTCTTCTCCGACCCGGACATCAAGGACGCAATCCAGGAGACTGCGGTAGAGCGCGCGGCGGAGTTATCCAGGCAAGGGGTCGTAATACAGCACCGCAGAAGGTACTCGCCGAAGAGGGGTGTTAGGAGTAGCTCTGCGCTTCCGGGTATGATGACCGCTTTTTCTCATTTATTTAAATGTTCAATTGAGGAGTTTGAAAGGGGGAGCTAACCAAATGTTATATGTAGAAACACCAACGAAGAAAAGCAACACGGAACTAGACTACAACTTCACTTTCATCGACGATTCGAGCCCGTTCGAGCTCCCTTGCCTTCCTCACCACCGGCTGCGCTTACAAAGATGACGGCGTCGGGGGTCGATTTCCCGACGCTGAAGAGCTCGTTTTCGGGCCTTTCGGGGTTGAGGAAGAATATCGGTAGCGGTGACAGTAAAGCTCTCGACGATGAATTGGCGAAACTAACAGGCGCTACGATAATGCTACTGATGCGCCCTCGAAGACGCAGGAATCGAAGATGGACGCTGCGTTCGACGATCCGTTTTCGTTTGAAGATGAGGAGGAAGTTATGAGGGAGAGGGGTACGGATGTGATAAACTCGGGTGTTGGAGATCGTTCGTTGGTGCAGGAGAAGAGCGGCGGAAGTGTGCAGCAGGAGAATCGACAGCCTGCCGAGGAGTCGAATCCCTTTTTCATGGAGGACGATGAGCCGCCGAAGAATACACAGGCGCAGAAGTCTGTAGTAGAGGCAGACTCGAATCCATTCCAGATAGAGGACGACGAGCCCGCCGCATCGACGTCTTTCGCCGACGCTGCCGTCGCCGCAACGCAAAAACTTACTATAAACGAACCGCAACAACCACCTCCTCCATCGACGAACTTAACAAAGCGGATAAAGCTCGTCGATTCATCCGGAAAGACGTTCCACGCACTACAATACCTCCCCACCGCAACTACGATACACAAATCGAAGCTCGCGCACGAAGTATTCGAGCGGACGTCGAAGCCGCGACCTCCGGGCGCTGCGCAGAGGGAATACTACGGCTACGACATCTTCGCCATGCGGAAAGCTATCGAGCAGGAAGATAAGGAAGCCGAAGAACTAGAAAAGCAGAAGCAAAGCACCACGATGGCGCCGAAGATTCCGAGCCTCGCGATGAATGCGATCATGAACGCTACGAAGGTCGATCCGAAGACTGGTAGGACGCAATTGTGGACGGAAAAGTACCGCGCGAAGAGGTTTACCGACCTTTTGGGCGATGAGAGGACGCACAGGCACATTCTCATGTGGCTGAAGAGTTGGGATCCTATTGTTTCCCGTCAGCGGCTAGAAAGCCGTTGAAGAAAAATCCTAGTAGCAAGTTTGGGCAGAACGATGAGGAGCCGGCGTTCAGGAAGATACTACTGATTTCCGGCCCGCCGGGGTTGGGGAAGACTACTATGGCGCACGTGCTCGCGAGGCAGGCGGGTTACGAACCGCTGGAGATTAATGCGTCGGATGATAGACGGGAAACGTCGTCCGGAACCGCATCAAAGATATCGTCGGCATGGAGACCGTGCGCATGGGCGATTCGAAGCGCGGGAACCCGTGTGCGTTATCGTGGACGAAGTCGACGGTGTTACGGGTGAAGGCGGCGGCGAAGGAGGTTTCATCAAAGCGCTCGTCGATTTAATACAGCAGGACGCAAAGAACGCTGCGTCTCCGGCTGGTTCCTCTACGAACCCAACAAAGAAGCGCGGGAAGAAAAAAGGTGACAATTTCAGGTTTTTCAGGCCTATTATCGCTATTTGTAACGATCTTTACGCCAATTCGCTGAGGACGCTGCGACCGCTGTCGGAGATTGTGAATACGCGCCGCCCGCCGCTCGGGCTTGTCACGCAGAGGCTCAAGCAGATACTCGAGAAGGAAGGAGTGGACGGCGACAATGATGCCATCCGCAGAATCGTAGAGTTTGAAGGTGGCATCGGAGTCGGTGGTGCGAAGGACACGAGCGAGTGGGGCGGCGACGTCCGTGGCATCATGGTGGCCGGCGAGTGGATATGCGGGAGACTACGCAGCACAGCGTGCTCACCCGCCGCCGTATCGCTCGAGGTATCGAATAATGGCCGCATAAAGCTCACGAAGAAGTGGCTGGAAGGCGAGTACAGCGCCGGCGGAGGACTAGGTGCCAGCGACGGCGCCGGCGGGAAAGGCCGGGGTAGCGGCGTGCGCGAAGTCGTAAACCAAGTCTTCATAGACCCGGAAAGCAAAGCCGGCAGCGCAGCCATGCCGCGACCCGCAGCATCGACGGGCACGGCCAGTACGTCGAGAAAGGCGGACGGATCTTTACACCTCGGCGGCGACGCCGCGAAGCGGGCAAACTTCGACAGGCTTAGGACGCTCGTCGAGGCCACGGGGAGTTCGACAAGGTGATATCCGACTGCTTCTCGAAGTACCCCACCGTACCCTTCCACGACGACCCTTTACTTACGAAACCCAACCAGTGCTACGACTGGCTGTACTTTTACGACTCGCTGTCGTCGAAGGTATTCGGATCCAGCCAGGATTACGAATTGATGCCGTACCTCGCCACCCCGCGCTCGCGTTCCATAAGCTGTTCGCGACCTCCGCGTCGGCGCAACTTAAAGGTCGGAGATTGTTTAAAGGTGGCAAAGTGGATAAATCCAACAGGGACGAAGAAGACCAGGCGCCGTTTTCGGGTGTCAAAGCGGAATTCGAGTTCCGCGAGGGAGGAAGGCGAATATGAGTTTGCTGACGCACATGACTACTATACTACCGCACTCTATCGTTCGCGGTTTAAGCGATAGAGACGATGGCGTATGAGCTAGCACCGTGGCTGGTGCAGATCGTGCAGCCGAAGATTACGCCCGTCGTCGTTGGCGGTAGTCAGGGTCAGGGGTCGCGAGCGTGCGGAGGGACGTAGAGAAGCGCATGGTCGAGCGCGCTGCGGGAGTGATGGCGCAGTGCTGCATATGCTTCGAGAAGACGAGGGTGGAAGTTGGCCCGACGCTGGCTTCCAGCGCGGTGGCGGGTTTGTCTTAAGGATGGAACCGTAAGGAAAAAGTCCCTCTACTTTTTATCCATTCACCATTTGCTAGTTTTTTTTTTTGATATTGGAGAGGAATATATAGTTGTTAACCAATTCTTTTTTTACTGTTATAGGCCACTCGATACACTCACAGTATACCAAACCCTAATGCTCGACTCTCCGCCGCAAGCAACCCGCTACGCCGTCCGGCAGGTTCTCGACCAAGAATACCAAAAGCAAATGCTGCAGCGGCAAGCAGAGGCGCGGCAAGCGCGTATGAAAGGCGGCGCCATCGACGAACCCTTACCTAGTGATCATCAAAGGATAAAAAAGTAGACGACCCCTCGCTCCGTTAAAGAAGTCAAGCGCGACTTCTTCGGGCGTATAATCGAGTCTTCACCACCGAAGAAGCGGAAGACGAACGATGCGGAAACGACGGGACCGACGGCGGCGAAGAAGAGGAAAGGCGAGAGTGAGGGGGAAATGTTTGGTGTACGTTTAAGGAGGGGTTTAGTAATGCTGTTAGGAAACCTATTACATGGAATGAACTTATGGCGGGGTTTTAAGAATGGTTTTGTAAGGGGGTGGTGGTAGAAGGATGTTTGTGTTTAAGTGCATCGGAGACAGGATTAGAAGCTTAGCTTGATGGCGTTCTTTGGTTTTTTTTACTACGTGTTTTTTAACTGCCTCTGCGTCTGCTTTTGCATATTTTTCATTAAATAATCGGGCATAAGCTTAGTCTCTGCATCGTGTTCTGCTAATATTATTATTCATAAATATATTTATTATATAAATGCGAATTTTCCCTAGTATGCACTATCGTGTATATATATATATATATTGCTACTGCAAAATAATACTAATAACTCACCACAATTGTTTTCGAACAACTACCAAACAACTATTCTGAAGCAATCATTACATCAATATTCTACAAAAAATGGAGCTTCAAGCGCCATCCGTAATATAAACAAAAAAGAACACGGGTTTATTTAACGGTTAAACTGTAGAAACCTATAATATAAGGAGAATATATGAATCAACATTGATCGTAGGTCTATATCCTTATCGTGAAACGACATCGGGGAGAGAGTCGATACTCAGACAGCATGGCGAACCAACATAAATATCGTTCGTAATCCCAGATGAGCATCGATTCATAAACAGATTAAATCTCCAGTTACAGTGATCCTTTTCGTCCGCTTCATATCTCTAGAGCGGGTTTGTTGATGACGCACTCGATACCTTACACCAACAGTGCTTTAAGATCAACGGATACTCGAGAAAGGATTCGGGACGTACAATCGAGGCAAACACCACCCAGCCGCGAAAATATAATGATTATAACCATATTTCTAGCCTACGAGAAAGTTCTTGGGCGTATGTACACCATGCCTTCTACATACTTATCCATCACCGTGCGAGGATCGATGTATAAAACAATTTTGATTACATAGAGGGAAAGAGTAAGAGGAATATCTATCACATAATCCGATTCTAGTAAACGTCGACACGAGCAAGCCATAATTTAACCAGTACACTCGGTTCGCAGACGTCCCTTCATAAGATTAGTAAAACGTAATCAACAGTGCTACAAGCCATAGATTACGAGGATTACAATCGATTCCCATTACGGGGTATACTTCCTTGGAACGCCTATGAAGCGACTATGACAATTTCCGATGGTAAATCAGTAAGTAATATCGATGTACTACTATATCTGCTCTGCGATGCCATCAACGAACATATTTAACGGCCAGAGGCGGGGTGAACATGGGATGAGGCCGTTGGACGTAGAAGCTCTCCAAGATATTGTGCTATCTGAATGATGAGGAGGTCGGAGTATATGCGATTTACGAAATTCATCGACCAGCGAACCCTTGTCTTCTAGGGCCGTTATAAATCGACAACTGCAGTAAAACACTTCTTCAAACACCGGTATACACTATGACATGCTCACGAGTCGGGTAATCCTACGTGACATAATCAAACTAAACATCTCTAATAACAATACACACTTTATAACGTAACGATGGCCTATTTTAAGTGTTCCCGTTCCTTGATTGATTTGTTTTATTGATATTGAATGTTTTATCCCAACACCATTTTCAAATGTCTGACAGGAATAAAAAGGCCTCAAATACAAGCCGCCGCTTGTTCCACACTATAAAGAAGGCTATACGTCGCCGAGTTTCCGATATCGAAAATAAATGGCGGTATCTCGCTGGAATGCCCTTCAGTATACAATTGCGGATGGAAAAAAACCCGCATGACAGGAACGTCCTCACTCGGGAGCAATACATAGCGGATCACTTCACGTAGTAAGAGGTTAAGATGAGTAACTACTGTCGTTTCCGAAATCCCGGATCATAAAGGCTAAACGACGACGATGCCCCACCGTAATCACAGTCGAACACAATAGGCATATCCCGTTATCTGCACGATTGTGGTTGGTAGCTTAATACCACGGCGTCACAACGTCATAATCCAAGATAGGATCATTGGCTAGTTGTTGCGCGTCAAGCTTCCATAGCAAAGGAAGTCAAGAGGAAATATTAGGCCTTCGGCCCGAATA
This sequence comes from Pezizomycotina sp. ARF18, assembly GCA_002224055.1. NCBI lineage: Eukaryota > Fungi > Ascomycota > Pezizomycotina sp. ARF18. Next base: position 182,072 of record AZLU01000064.1, on the reverse strand, counting down.
ACCGATGATCCGATAAGAATGACATCTCCAACAACCTCCCAGTACAACTAATGAATATCCTCCTTTTATTTGATGGGAAGGCTTTTCGAAATTTGTTTCACTGGCAGCAGTATTAGACTGGTGCCGCTAGATAGAGTCTTGTTACTCGGTTGTAGAACGTACCGGTAACCAAGGCTAGTTGTAACTATCACTATTCCCTGGATTGGTTCTCCGCCATATATGCACAACTTTCCTGAAGGTAATTTATGTAGCAACTGCAGCCCGCGGCGCAGTATATGATACAATCATTCACAGCGGAATCGTCTTTTTCTTTGGGTTTGGTAACTATTTCGTTGGCAGTATTCTCCATGAGGGAACTCTTGTGGACACATATTAGTAGTTTCAACCGTAGGAGCTATTCAAAATTGATATCTTACGTTGCAACTAGATTGAATATGTGGCAATGTCACTGCTCATACAGCCGCACATTGACCAGGCCGCTATAGCAAGGACGCATGCAGAGGGTTTTGAGGCACCTATTTCATAGCCCAAAGCCATGAGCAGAAATAGCACGATAAGGAGAAGTACTTTGCGACTTCAACGCCTTGCGTGTTTGTGCCGCTACCATAGATTATTTCGCGCCGCGAGCATCGTCTTTGATGCCGCTAGCCTAGTTAGCTAATTTCGAACCGTACGGCGACAGCTTCCCCTCATAAACGCTATAGCATTGCGGACTTCAGCGATTTATTATTCTTCCCGTAGGTTCTTCATATAGTACTACATTACTATCTCGCCGAGCAGGGCTTTATCTGCAGGCCGTATAATGGTGCAAAATTTTAGGGAACTTAGCAAGGCAGAGTACGTGTAAATCAAGTCAGGAAATCAGGCTAAGCTATCAAACGATCATTACGACGAATGCGTATGCCTCTTCTCTAACCGAAATACCGTAAGGACTCGAAGCTAGAGGCGTCATAGCCTTGAAAGATTGTTTGAATCGGCCTTGAGGTGATATTGTTTCGAGAATGTGGCCGATGTCCCGATATTCAGTAGTTTTATGTTGAGTTTGATAGAAGAAGCTTAATGGATAATCGTTTGGAGTGCGAATCCACGAAACTTCAAGGGATATTAACAGTCTTGAGCGTTGGATTCCGGTCCACGAGTACGATATCAGGACTTCTTTACCACAGGGCAGACGAGATCGTAGCACTCAATATATAGTAAACTTAATTTAACAGAGCTATCAAGACTCTAGCTGTGAATTGTTTTCTACTGCCAACGCCTCATATTCAGTTACTCGGAAAATCGAGGGTTGCTTCCATAGCAAGAGGAGAAAGTACCTCGACTAGTATACGTATTCTTCCGATTTGTTGCCTTCCGACTAACGTATAGTCGCTTTCGTACAAAGCTACCAGCGATCTAGCGCTAGCACGTAATGTAATGTGATTACATGAATTCACGACTTAGGTCCTGGTCATAAAAGGTAGCGAAATTAGGATGCATTATCATCAGGGAATATGATCGGAAACAATCAAGAACACGCGCAAAGAGCATCGGAACAGCATTAGAAAGGCACCACTCCCTAGCTCTAGCTATCCCATACTATTTCGGACTGGAAATCCACTAGAAAACCAATTTAAGATCCACATGTTCCTTCTCAACGCAAGCGGATACAGGACCGATAGATGGCTTAACTTCTAGAGCTCTCACTGCTTGGCACACCAGCTGTTTCTCGATGTCCACTAGAGATGTCGATTTGCATCCCCTGATCATACCACCAACGAGCAACCATGCCCTCGCTTTGCCTTCCATAGATGCGTAACTTTTATCTAGGTCTCCAATATATCCCGACCGCAGGATACATGGCTACCTGGATTCTTGTGACACGAGTGATACATTGGCGGTTATAGGGCACATCATTTTCCCTCAATAATTGTTATCCTCACGAATCCTGATCCCTTTGTCCCAATATTATTTGATTCGGTATGGCGCGCGTAATATACGACAATTTTTCATCCCATTCGATGAGCAGTATCCAAGGAAAGTACGATACTTATCGACTACGGTTAATGCATTATGGAAAACGCTATTAAGCTTAAGAGAAGCCACTAAAATTCGTTAGGACTACTACCGTATATTACGAAAGGTAGATGCAGGTAAAAGTAAACACCCAGACGAGCTGTTAGATAAAGATCAGTGATTATAAGTGCACAGTGATTTCACTTAATGCATGACCTAAATAAAAATAAAATCCTCAAAAGACGAGAAGGTCCTTTCAGACTTCATTTCGGTGATTGTATAGCCCTTTACTGTCCCAAGCGTTGTAAAGGCTGATGGAACCAATACACCACAAAAAATTCTACAATGATACGCAAATGATTTCACTAATAATTTTAAAATGTCTCTCAGTCTCGAAGAGAAAACTCATAAAGTCGTAAAGACTAGTGTCCTCGTTTTCAGGTTGTATCAGACGTAACTTCACCTAGTCTCCCGATCAGCGCTCACACTATAATTAAAAAGCAATTCAAACAGGATAGTCAGAGCTTAGTAGGTATGTCAAACATCGGGACCTAAGGCACATCTCGCAACTAGAGCAGTCTATCCATACCATTGCTAGCAAATCGAACGTAGAAAAGAACAAGAGAGCAGGGGTGCGGTAATATAAGGTGCAATCTTTATCTAGAATTTTACAGAAGGGTCTAGCTAAACGCTTGTGGACGACCTCCCGATATCAAATAAAGATCGCAACAATGCGCATACACGCGTGCCAGCAGAATTACTCTTCAAACAATTCCTCAATCATAAATCCCAGATGTCTAAATCACTTATATACAACTCAAATCTAGAAAAAGCGGGGAAAGCTATGTCAGTCGGAGGATTCCATGATAGAAGCCCTTCAGGGAGTAGAAAGCTAAGGACAGACCGAGTGAATATTTATAACGTTTTATGTTTCGTACAGCTATTAAAAGAGTCACACGTTGACACAATATAAATGCTACGAGCTGTCCATTGGGCTCGCAGACACGATACAACTTGCTCCACTTCGTAGGTATAGAACATGTAATCCTGAATCGCAACCGGAGCTCACAACCATTGATATTTAGTCCCTTCCGGAGGAATATTCCGTACCGTGTTATGAGCCACCTCAATCTTAAGCCTAAAAGGACCTAAGTCCAAGATCATCGAATCGTTCTCATGCACAGGTTGATCTGGTGATAAAGGCGACTCCACATATTGGAACGATAAGAGTTCTCCAGGCACGTAGGGTCAAAAATGTGTTGCTATATACATCATTCAGCTATCTCTCCATCAGTCCTCGGGAATTCACAGGCCACCGCAACGCGAAGGCCCATAAATTTCTTGAATTAGTGCGAAATATTCCACCTTACAAGCGACAGGAATATGCAACACTCTCATAGTTTGCGCCGAGCGTAGAAGTACGACCCTGCACGTGAGGAAACGAATACAAGGTAATTACAAAGGAAGATGGGGGATCTAGATTTCAACAGCAAAGTGAATAATGTTTGATATGGCTTGTAATAAATCTCTATCTCTCAGGAATTTCAACTTATTACTTGTTACTAATCCTTTAGGTATTTATGTTCATCCTATCTCTTGTACGAAATTCTCAATATAACATTCCCCACCAAAATTGTAAGTGCGTTGATCGTGTAAATCTGCATGTAATTGAAGTACGGACTACACTGTACGTAATCGTATGTCTGCTCTTACGTCGGAGTATAAATACGCGAAACAGCGTATGACGATTTTGTTACGAAGTAAGTAGAGCTTTAATACATCAGAATCTGTAGTAGTTTTACCTTCTTCTTTTTTTGGCGCAAAGAGGGCAGGACGCTGTCGAGAAGCCCTTCTGTCCATAGCCGAGTGCTCAATATCAATAAGACATCCGCTACAAGTCCTCCCGTACAGGAAGATCTATCTTTTGTCTATAGTTTCCCAACTTCCCCGATCACATGACTTTAACCCATCAGGGACCTTGGAAACGTGGGAGGGGCTATATGGAAAATTTGACCTTGTACCTTCAGCCAATTAACCGTACGAGCCCTTGCGGTGGAACGTTGCGTACTGTGTTCTCCAAAGTACAAATAATCCCGCGTTCGATTCCGACTGTTGTCAAGCAAATATCAGAAAAAAAGTAATCGATTTCACAAGGTTGAAATCGATTATTTCTTTTTGCTTTCTTTTCTTATCCCTTCCACCCCCGCCGTTTTTTTTTTTTTTTTTCCAAAGCTAGATAGAACTCGTCTATATAACCGTGCTCGTAGCTTTATCGACCGCGCCAGCAGGAGTATCGTCAAGTTGAAGTCTCGATCTTGGCTGCTTGGCGCTAAGCTCGGGAGGCAGATCCGAGAGGGCACAGACCGCTTCCAAGAGCCTTGGAAATTATCCTGAATGGAAGATCCGGTCCGTTTGGAAATATATTGCATATCGTGTACGACGACGATTTCTTTTTTATTTAAAGGCTTCCCTTTACTGCAGCTGCAGTGGTTCGGTATTCAACCTCGACGACAGTCTACGACTTCCGCAAGGCCTCCGGTGCCCCATCACTCGTCGTCTTCCAGCGCGTTATCGCACTAGAGGATTTATCCGGGCCGTAGACAAAACTCCGCGCTACCAGAAGACGACCGGAACCTTCGTCGACGGCGAATCCTCAGATGAGTGGCGAAAAAAGCGGTTCTCGGCGCTCCTAGAGGCGCACGCGACACCTGGCTCCCCGATACGTTAGACCGCTTTCCTTGATGTTTACAGAGTATCGCTTGAAAGGGTCCCTGACACTGAAACCTGGAGGGTTCCTGAAGAGTGTAGGGAAGAAGGTTGCAATCTCAATCGTTGGAAGGCTGGAAGACTCGCAGCTCTGGATGCCCCAGAAACTTGGCATTAATTTCTGACTAGGTGTACTAGCTCATCACGAACGATAACCTCGATGTCTCGAAGACCGAGGTGGTATTGGAGCAGTTGAAGATTGAAATGAATGATATGGCCTCTATCGGGGATAACTTCGCAAGAGATGCTAAGTTAAACCTGGGAGAGCCGAAGTTCGTCTTGGCGATCCACTACGGTGATGGCCAGGTTTGAAGCATCGTTAAATCACAACGCTGAAGGAGCTGGAGGAAATACTCAATTAATCCAATTGGGTCAGTTCTCAGTGCAAGATTGCGTAGGCCCTGGCGGCGAGTCCGTTTTTTAGCCCGAGAACTCTTAATAGCCATCACCGATATAACTACTCGGCTCCGCGGGGCCATGAACAAAATATCGTCATCACCATACCGTCATGTTCAGCCTTGATGGCAAGCATCGGATTACCTTTTAAAATCTATTCTACTCAATTCTGGTAACCCGGGTTTTGTTACTAAATCTAGCTGTATATAGCTTTTTGCACGTGCGTAAAGCTCGGAAGTCCATTAGAATTAGCTAATAGGATTGAATTCGGCCTCTCTCCCGAGCTTAACCATACCCATCCGTGCAGCTGAAGCTTCACTACCCCACCTACGCCCCATTTCCAACCACGCAAGCTCTCAGCTACCCTCACCAGTCTCCTTTTCTATTTAAAGCTCTGAAGAACCCCTTTCGCTATCTCTTTTCTATCCTAGATCTATCAACATTCAAAGCGTCAATCCTCAAGGCTTCATCAGAATACAACCATCATTCTTATTAGTTTTAACTCTTAATTGAACTAGAAGCAATCAAAATGTTCGGTTTCGGTAAGTAAACTAGCTAAACTGCTACTAAGCTAGCTAGCGAGGTCTCCGGCGTAATCAGTCAATGGTATAGGTAGCTAACCTGCGTGATGTTCGACATGTAGGTGACGCCAAAGACGACTACGAGAACTACCACGGTGAGGAGTCGAGAAGCACAAGGTAAACAACACTCTGCATTGCAATTTTTTTTTTTTTTTTTTTTTTTTTTCCTTTCCGATCCATAAAAAAAACCGATAATTGACATGATTGTTTCACAAAGGCTTCCAAGGCCACGAGCTCCTCGCCGGTGCTGCGCCTTCGGTGGCATGTACGAGTGGGAGAAGAAGCAGCGCGAGGAGGGCAAGCCCGTCAGCCACGCCTTCGCCAAGGAGCTCCTTGCCGGTCTGGCCGGTGCCGAGGTCGACAAGCTCGTCGAGACCAGGGCCGCGACAAGTGGGAGGAGCACGAGATCGACTCCGCTAAGCGCCAGGCCAGGGCTAAGGCGGATGAAATGTACAACGACCGCTACGGTGGTCGGGAGGAGTGGAGGCCGGAGTACGAAGCTCACGAGCATCACAAGAAGCATCACGAGGAGCGCGGAGGAGGCTGGTAAAATTTACTTTTGATAGGGTGATACGAGGGGGCGCTGAATTGTCACGGTTATGGAAAGCTTTTCAAGGAAGAGGGAATATACATTAGTTATATTTAGCATTCACCTTGTAACCTAGATAATCCAACGCTATACGAGAACAAGAGAACAGTGTATTCTCAACAACATATGCCCGGGTTTGGCGATGATTAAGTAATTAGCTGACGAACTTCCTACAACCAGTGTGCATGCGCATGACATGACAAAACTCACCATAATTTTAAGACCTCAATTCGCAGCTGCCAGTCCGCCCGGTTGGAGCAACAACAATAGCAGCGCTGTCATCGAAACAACTTGAGCAGCCTGAGCAGCCTGAGCCGCACGACTAGTAAGTAATAGCAACGCTGCCATAGACGCACTGGCTTAATATTTTGTATTAAAAAATTTTAGGGGGAGGGGGAGCTCTTAACAACCCCATTATTTCTTCAGATATATCTTGGCAAGGTTAACTAACTCCCACTCATTGTAGGTTCAAACCTTCCAAATCATATATGTGAGCAAAAGGATTTTATTGAGCATGAGGACTAAAATATACAAGTTGTAGGCACGTCTGCCTTAAATACATGAGAATATAGCTAGCTGTGACTGCTATAATACTAATAGCAGGAAGAATAGTGAAGTTCTTTGTTGACGGCTCAAAACCTAAGGTTTTGGCCAGATGCAGTGACATCGCGGTTATTTGCATGGCGAACAAGCTTTATACGCCAACACTCATTGCTCTACAGTACTTACCAGAAGTCAAGGACGTGAGCTTCTTCTGAGCAACGCACGAGCCATAACATGCCTAAGTATCTCTCCACACGCAGCACGCAGATGTCTGGCTGACGTTTGATTAACGTGTTGATGACGACAGGGCCTAATATAAAGGTCCCTATATATATATATATATATATAATAATCCTTTCAAGACGATCACGTACCGGAGATGAAGCCTGACAAGATGTTCAATGTGTTGATACGGCCGACAAAAATTGCGCACTGATTCCCCGAGAACGAAATACCCCCGCCTAGTTCTTATTGGTAGGCGGTTGGAGCTGAAAATATAATCAATGACTTGGCACAGGAAGCACAACCAATTGGAACTTGAATATAAGAAAACGAAGAAAAGGCAGGAAGGGGAGAAATTTCGGCGAGGTTAAAATGGAATAGAGGGTAAGTGAAGAATAGTTTAAAAGATCTAGGAGGTGGATATTCAAAGTAGAGGAGAAGGACTGGTCTAGGGATGTTTAATTAGAAGTAGGCGAAATGAAAACTAATTGGAACGAGCAAGAAAATAGATCAAGAAAGGAAAAGCGGAATGGGTATAATAATATCGCTTTATAACATGGAAAGAATTTATAGGTCATCGATCGCCATAACCATCTGGCTAACGCTTTCCCAATGCTTCAATCACTCTTTATCGGCGATATCGTCTTTGATTTTTTGTGCAGGATACGATGCGGCTTCCGACGAAGGGACGACAAAAACGAGGCGCCAGTTCATATCCCTGACTCTCGCAGGCAAAGATCTCAAGAGGGCTCGAGACCAGCGCCAGACACTGGGTGCTGACCCCTTAAGGTGATTTGGAACAAACCCACGGAATTTCTCGATACCGAAAGCGCATCAATGCTAGCAAAGTTCTTAACTATGAGCTGGAGGGTACTTGTGGAAGTATTCCTGCCTGAACTGGCCAGAACCTTTCGTCCGGACCATTGCAGCGAGATGCGCCAGATCCTTAAATCCAACACCGCCTTCCTTAATACGTATCTCTTCCGAAACTTTCTTTGTGTTCTTGCTCGGCTTCTGACAGGCTTTGCGGTGTACGTCCCGCCGGCGGCCAGGACGGCGTGGACTAGTCCTTCGAATATCCAGCCCCGATATGTCGCTCCCTCGGCGAGGTCTTTCAGGGCTTTGAAGAGATGCCCAGCTTGCCGTTCCCCATTCTCATCCGCGCTCTTAGCCATGAGCCATGCGATATGAGGTGTAGCGATCGGCGGTGGAAGAGTAAAGGGTTGTTCGGGTCCGGCTCCGTCAGGATAACCGAATGAGAATCCTCGTTAAGAAACTCTCTAGTCTAGGTAGTGGTCGGCTTCTCCCCTAACAACGCCTCTATCTTCGTGGCAATGCTCGAGTCGTACTTGGCTCTCTTCGAATGATAGTCATGCTCGTCCAGGATGTCGAGATCTTGCAAGAGCAGCCTGGCTACGGGCCCGTAAAGGGTGAAATTACGGAAGAGCTCGAATATCATCGACGCGGTCAACCGGAAACTCCTAAAAAGTTACAGCCATGGCGCCCGTCAGCTATGTTTTGAAGGGGCGCCGGACAAAGCGCACAAACGGTATACATAATTGCTAGCTAGCGGCGGGTAGTCATAAAGCAATAACGAAAATGCTTGCCAACAAATACGTACCCGTAACTAGCCAGCTCTTCCCAGGTCCAGAGCGGCATATATCGAATTAGGATCGAGCGCTTCTTCTGCCAAAAGTCGAAATTGTCCTTTTTCGCCGAGCTTGCTTGAAGAATTCCCCATTCTGTAGCATCCTCCACACTGACGAGAGTGTGAGGAGCGGAATCGGCCAGATACCAAACAGTGGTGTCTCTGCGCAGGTCCCTAAAATCTTCGTCTCCTCGTCGATATCCTTCAAGAAGAAGACGCCTTTGTGCGTAAACGCCGCGTGGTATCCGGTGTCCGTCTTATAGACGGTCGGAAGTCCCTGGAGCAGCCTCTCCACCAGATACACGGTCAAAAAACAGGTTTGCCCATGACCAGTTAGCCAAACGGATATTCCAAGTCCTGTTGGGTACGTACTGCTGCCCGGTCGGCCGCTCAAAATAGGATGTCTTCGCTCTGCGGTGACAGTAGAAAATCTAGAGACGCCTGTTTTCTGCCTCTTGAGGATAATCTCTGCCCGCATACGCTGGTGTAGCTCCTGTCGCTCTCGAATCTCTTGCATCAACGACAGGTACCCTTCCCTGTTAAGCAGGCCCCATTTTTGCGAAGGTAGAATTTTATTATACGGTATTTGCAGCCCTCCGGCATGACATCGCGCGGGTTAGGATCTCGACGTCGTAGGTCCTTCGTACCGTCATAGCTAGCGTCGTCATAAGGCTTTCCTTGAGGTAGTCCGTATTTTGGGTGTAAGGTAACGGAGCGTTCTCGTCCCCTGCAACCCTATGTCTCGATGGGAAAAAAAAACGAAAAGGAAGAAATAAAGCGCTGTTGCGCTCTTAATTTATTTCTTAGTATTACAAAAATACAAAACTACAAGGGATTTATCCTAATTGTAAATCCTCTTTAGTTACCTGGCAGTATACTAGTAATAATTAAATAAACAAATCTATTTATTAAACTACTACTTCCTCAAATCATTACGAGATATACCAGATCTTGTCAAATAAGCAATTTCCCAGCTTCAAAACCAGAGGCACATAGACGTCAAACGAACAAACCACCAACTACTAACAAACAATCTTTTAATATTTCCCCTAAATTTCGGATAAAATGATACTGTTGCCGTAGGCGGGCCCATCATGAATTAGTAGTCCCTGACGTGTCTCTTATATCCAACACCACTCTTCAGATTCCGTAAGATCTTAACATTAGAAACGAAAAGAACAGTATAACGGGCAGATAGATACTACTCGCGTTTCGCTACTCGTAACACTGGGAAAGTGTGGCCGGTACCAATCAAGCGGTGATAACTTTATAACTCTTAAGAGCATCAAGCTAAAAATAGGCTCTCTTCTGCAAAGAATCTCCTGTAACTTTCTACGACACTATCACGGCAAGCATACAAATTCGTAAAATACAGAGGCTTATATATACTACATTAGTACTAGTGATCGACTACAACCCTTGATAAATGAAGGGAATCGATCGATCAGCGCTGCGTCCTCAGAAGCATACTTGCTTGGAGATATCCCCACAATATTTTGGCGGCGGGAAGATACGTTCTACAACCCCCCCCCCCCCCAGATAGCAGTCTTATAAGCGATGCGTTTTAATAAATAACCCTCGTTACATAATTATTCAATATGAAAGTATCAGCGCGAGAAGAGGTACTTGTGGGCATCTTAAAACAAGAAATTGCTCCATTCTCCTCCGTTTGCAGGTGCGCTGGAGACATCGTTACAAAAAATTGGTGGAAGGAGAGAGGTGCACTTCACCTTCTACCATGCTAACAGAGAAGAGCTATGCAGATAGACTTCCATTGCCATGATCCGCAAAGAAAAGATATAATAGAAATTTAGCAGTGTATCGCAAAGAAATGTCTAGTGATGTGATATACTAATCTTTCGATCTCCTGAGGAACCAGGCGCTTCTGGAGCGGTCATTCGCTTTAACAGATCAAATAAAAGACCGTGACGCGAGCAATACTATACAGTAGTCTGACCCTAGAGAACCCTTAGAATGAAGCGGCCACCAGGAATCAATACCCTGTATGTACGACTTAGATGGATTAAAAACCCGGACGATATCAGCTTGAAAGTGATCAACGCAAACATAATATGGAAGCTTCCATTATCCACCAAGAACCGATAGAAACGTACTAACCTGTACGCAGCAGGGAGCAAGGATACTAACTTCGTGGAAAAGAATTAACAGCCTAAAGCGGAATAATCGATAGCAGCGGGCCGCGTAACTCATCAGCCAATTATTACTACTACTCACGGGTCCGGTATAGAAAACTTCGCTAATACGTTTAACGAAAATGATACAAGTTCTCGCTTCGGAGGGCCCGACTCGAGTCGAATCTTAACCGCATACTGGCTAAGCTCGATCACAACGCCCATCTATGATACAGCTCAAGCAGCAATATTCGAAGCAGGTCGCCACCAATCTATAACGCTCCTTAAAGGTGTTATTTGCTTACGATCAAGCACACCGCCTCCAAATAAAACATCATACGATGATCCTTCGAGAGATCATAGACCAGAGAAAGGTTGACAACGAAGGCTGGAATTGACATCATAAAGCGTAATTTTTGCCGTCCCTATTATCTCGATACTGAGATAAAACCATTAGCTAACTACATCCGATGGGTAGACAGTATATACAAGCTTAGGCCTCTACTAAGTGCCGATGATAATTCTCTACTAGTACTTCGCCTACTTCGGTAGGAGCGATACTAATATCTTTGCTGGGCTACTGAAATAACTCTACCGGGGGCCCGGGGGGGAGGTTTCGTCACGTAGACCCTATTCACCAAGCCATAAAACGAGGCTGTGCCCGTTATATTGACGAGGCTCAAAGCACTTGGGACTGAAGTATTCTACTGGCCCATACCATCCCGCAACGGCCAAATACGCCCGAAGATCTGGAAAATTCCATATTAAACTAGCCCCACCCGTAGTCTACAGCGGTAGGTTGAGAAAACACAACTCCCAGCCAGCTTGTAGTAAAACAAACGCAAGGCAGATGATACCTGGGTTTGTCGTCCGCGCATCGAGAATTTGGTATAATTTGGAACCTGAAATGATTCGCTGCTCACCTACCAAAAGATATCTTTGAATATGAGGATTGAAGCTCGATATTAAATGCTAAGATCAGCGAGTTGATACTCCAGAGTAGTGATGTATGGCGACCCCAATTCTTCAACAAATACCAAGACCGATATGATAACTACACGCCAGCGTAGAACCGCAAAGATAAGTTTCGATTCTACAGTGAGGATCTTCGGAAAGGCATCACGTGGTCATATTTAAGTACTGGAAGAGTCCTGCTACAAACTCTCAGCAAGTTTGAATCTTTCAACATATGACTCCCCTCGAGCTACAGCACTGGAATTACCAACGGAATATAATCAACGTAATGGGAATCACCCTCTAACCGTTTCAATTCATAGTATTGCTATCTTAAAAGGCGAGGTATCGCCGCATAATAAGACCCAATGCTGAATACATAACCGCGATAAACGGCGATGGTTACACCTTGGCCATAAGTAACTGTAGCGGAGGATTGAATGCTCTCAGACTATAGAACTCAAACATCAGGAAGTTTGTCATTAAACCAGATATTGACAAATTCAGTACAACTATCACTGTGGCTTCATTTGAATGCCCACAACTGACCGATATTACGCGTTCCAACTGAACTGGAACTGGTTTTGTGGGCATAATTCATGACACATTCCACCGTTGGGCTACCATAACGAGGCAACATCGAAGCCCTCCAAGCAATCTTATATATTCTACAGGGAGCTTGCACGCCGGTCGCATAAAACGAGAGCCTGGCAGTAAGATCTATAGAGTTAGGAACCTAGTCTTCCATATCACGCATATGCACATTGTCCAGATAGCTCTACAGTTCAGGACTCGAAAATGGCCCTGAAGCTCAATATATCCTAAAGCAATACTCCCCCGCTCGTATAGCTCTAATATGTTTTCAAAAACCACGGCAATGATGGAAATATTATTATAAGCTACCTCTCTTGCCGCGGAATTCGTCGCCCCATGGCGACGACACTTCAAGTCCTTCCAAAGATTGGGGGGGGGGGGGGGAAGGGGAGGGGATTTATTCGAGCAGAAGGGGCGGTGCTCGGTGATAACATGTTAGCTCAATCGTAGAAAGGGTTATCGTATACGCGCACTTGGTTCTCCAATCTTAAGTATTATGTAAAAAGATTGCGTAATGCAGAATTCTCGTGCATGATGATACGCCAGTGTTTTGCTGCGCGATTGGCGCTTCGATGCATACCGGTTCGAACAACTACAGCGGTGGTAAAAGCGGTGATAAAAGCTCAGGCGGTAATTTTCAGTAATTTTATCGAAGGCAAAGCAAACTGCTTGAGGGATCGCGAAAGAGCGCATATCTTGACGTCGATTGTAACTTTACATTGACCGAAAAGCGTGCCGCTAAAACGTACGAACGATAGATCGAGCAGGAATATTTAATGCTAGCGAATTTGATGGTAATTGATATTCAGTCCCCGCGAAGAGCTTAGGGTTGAATGGCGCCAGATAAGCTACGAAGAAAATCAGGTTACCAACGCGAACCGGAGGTATAGTTCTTCTGTTCCCAAGCTCATCCAAATCGATACTACTGCAAAAACCGAAATTCTACGGGCTCTTGCTCGATAATCGGTATAGTCGAGCTATGGATCAGTGCATCCCTTCATTATACGTAGCTAAGAATCTACGCTTTAGCTCTGGTAACTCGATACCTTCCGAGCGTATAACATACGCTTTCACGATATGAAAATGTATTAACCTGCGCCCTAAAGTTATCGAAGGAAGACCTCGTGCTAATGCATAACGCTTCGACACGGAGACAACCACAAGGAAAGGTACAGGATATCAGATAGTGAGGTAGTGACCATTATTGTGTTGCTTTAAGAACAACGAGCTTCCCCAGATACTCCAATCTCAGGACACTAAAGCACAACACTAAAAACATCATATTCTATTATTTACTATTCGATTCGACGCAAGGCGGTAACAACTCATAGTAAAATCTTCTTCGCATCGAAACCGCATAGTTCCGAACAACAGAACTAGATGGTTGGTTTGATACAGCTTCAGGAAATTTATAAACTAAACGCGCGATTTCGTACTTGCTTCCACTAACTACACCGCGATTTTGAGCTTGATTTTGTACCTTAAGTACCCCGCCGCTCAAACTATAGAAAGGTAACTCAGAAGAAGAGGGCGGAAATAGTCATATCCGATGCTGATTTGGTGAACTCATAATCTCGCAGGAGAGGCGCATCGGGATACGATAGTCAATTCTTTAATTACAAACACCGAGACTAACCCTATAACTACACGTCGGTCTCGAAACGCAACATAATAGTAATTTCAATTCCGTAAAGCCATATGTGACGACGGAAAGAATATTTACTCGCCAACCATATGAATCTTTCTAGAAACTGCAGCTTCGTAATAAGAACCTGCCGAAGACAAAATAAGTTAACGTGGGAAACCCCGCTGGCTATCTTCATAGACGATACTATCTTAAAAGGGAGGTAGCACCGAATGATAAGATCCATTACAACTACAGCAGCATGATAAACAGGGGGGGGGGGGGGTTTGACACCGGACATAAGCAGTCGTAGCTAAAGACAGAATCCTTTCTCACCAGAGAAGATCCAAAGCTAGGCATAACTATTCTCGAATCGGCAAAAGTAATGTGACTGCCATCGTTGTGCAGATGGTATAGGCCATCAATTAGAAAAACTGGAGTTGGGCTACGCTGTATATCTTTACTATATATCTTCGGAAGGCACATTGGCCTGGTAGAGCAACTATATAGACTGCAGAAAGGCACAGGAAGGACAGCATTATAGAACAAATGTAAAACTCAGTATCTTTGCTCTGCCATTTCCTCGCAAATCATATCAACGAGACGGAAGTCAAGGTCCCCCCTCAATGAGCTATTCTAGGGAGTACCCCGACAGGCACATAATCATCAACAATATCCTACAGGCGATAACCACAATACGTTTTATGCGACGACAGAGCTAAAATCATACTCAACCCTCTGATCTTGACCATCATAATCAACGTATGAGGGCACATCCTCGCAAACGAGCTTACGTTGGTGTTTGCTGTATGATGTGGCATCTTGACTAATAGCGGCTTCACTCAATCCATCGACGATAAGGCTCATGTAGCGATTCGTACTCAGAGCCATTATAAAAAGCTTTAAATAGCCGAAAATTCAAGACGGTAGACGCTACATTGTCCGAACGTTCACCTCGGTCGATATCTATGGCCTGGGTAGTGTATTTCACGCCTTTTGAAATGGAGATCACGTCTTGGCGTACTGGTACAGAAGAAAAGAACATTTACAAAAAGATGATTTGAGTTGGCTGGTGGATTATAGAGAGAAGGATCGCGGTTTGATTATGCTAATTAACTGAGCAACTAGTAGAGATCAACTTTGCGTATCTATATATAACATTTGAGAGTCGTGTGTAGGTAGTTAACAAAGAAATATTCAATAGCTAGCAACAATTTTCTTTAAGACGCTGACACTGCATTGAAATATTATCAAATAATGTATGACCTTGTCTTGAATTTAATCGCTCTTGAAATGTGTTTAATCAATCTTGAAAACCTTCTTGAGCTGGATCATCAGCTGCCAATCCTCCTTCGCAACTTCCTCCCTGAAGTGGTTCTTGAGCGTGTCGATGGACTTGCGGGAGATATGGGAGTATAGGACATCTTTTCTTCCCAGTGGCGGCCGAGGATGGGCTGGTTGCCTGCTTCGATCTTGACGGCGACGGACGGGGATCCCTTCTTGCATATGGGTACGGCTTTGTGGTTGAGTTCGATAGAAGTACTGCGAAGGAGAACATGTTAGCTCATAAAGGTATTATACAGAAGATAAAAGGGAAACATTTAACTTACACTCTACCCAACACAACAGGCTCCCTTTCACCGGTAGTGGCATTAACTTTAACAGCCGCGATCGGGTTCCGATGCGCAAGCTACCCTCGGTGACGTCGACACCGACAACGATGGGATCACGCTGGTGGAAGACGGCGACCGTGTTAAGGACGCACGGGAAGACAGCGTCGGCTTTGCTTTCTTCGCGCTTCTGCTCGAGCAGGTCTTTCTGGTAGGCGGTGAAGGCGTCGAAGAGGTGGTAGATGATGTCCGCGGTGAAGATCTTGACGCCGACTTCTTCCGCGTACGCCTGGGCTTCCTTGTCGACCTTGACGTCGAAGCAAAGCATCACGGCGAACTCTTTATTCTTCTCCACCATTGTTCCGGCACGCATTACGTCCCTCTTGTACACGGGACCGATGCTGATGCTCATGACGGGGATGTTGCTGACCTTCAAGAACTCGAGAAGGGCTTCGAGGGAACCAAGGTGGATGCCTGGACGCAGACACCTTTGCCTCCCTTGGTGACCTTGTTGAGCAGGCCCTCGAGATCGCTCATGACTTCGTCCTCAAGGTCTTCCTCGTCGTCATCGGGGCCGACGACCAACAGGCGAGAACCGGCGATGGCGTCTCGAGATCGTTGGCGGCGATCTGACACCCATGGCGGCCTTGATCATCTTGTGGTGGACGTAGCTTCCCTTGACGCGCAATTCCTTGAGCGGCTGCGGCGTCAGCAGCGCACGGACGTTTGTGCATATAGGACCGTTCAGACCGCACAGGACGATCCTGTCGCCTTCGCGAAGTACGCCGTAGAGAGGACAACGTCGATGGTGGTACCCAGACCTTCGATGACCTTTACTTCGAGGACGGTGGCCTCGAGCTCGGACAGGTACATGAGCTTCTCGTGAGGCGCTGCTGGGTCAACGAAACGATGAGCCTCAACATGTCCGGAATACCTTCTCCGGTGTGGGCCGAAGTCGGGATCAGGGACACGAATTTGGCCATATTCTTGTTCTCGTAGAAAAGCTCGGCGTTGAGACCCTGTTCAGAGAAAGCGAGCTTGGTGCGCTCCAACCTGTTCTTGAATTCAGTCTGAACAGACTTGGATTGCCTGGCCAAAGAATCCCTAAATCCGTTGTTAGGGGTGCTTTCCAGCCGTAAAGACGATCGATCTTGTTCAAGGCGACGAGGAAAGGAGTCTTGCGGTCCCTGAGAAGCCTGATTGACTCGAGGGTCTGTTGTTCAAGACCGTGCATGATATCGACAACCAGGATAGCAATGTTACACAGAGAGCTACCTCTGCTTCGAAGATTCGTGAAGGACTCGTGACCGGGTGTATCGATGATGAGGAGACCGGGAACCTTGATTTCGAAATCGCCTTTCTCGTTGACGATGTCCGTCTTCTGTTTGATGGCGTCCTGCGGGAAGTAGGTGGCACCAATCTGCTGAGTGATACCACCGGCTTCGCCTTCCTGGACGTTGGTCTGACGGATCTTGTCGAGCAGCTTCGTCTTTCCGGTATCGACGTGTCCCAGAATACAGCAAATAGGCGAACGCAGGTTATCCTTGGACCTAGCCGCGAGGGCTTCCTCGTGCTGTTTCTTCCTCCTTTCTGCAGCCTCGTCTTTCTTCTGCGCGCGGCTTTCTTGGCAGCCGAGATTGCTTCGTCCTCCGATTCAGACTCGGATTCAGACTCGGACGCGGGAGCTTACCCTTCTTGCCGTTAGTGGCAGCTTTATCCTTTGGCTCAGGCTTCTTCTCTTCTTCTTCGCCGCTATCCTGGTCCCAATCCTCCTTGATGTTTCCGTCTGAATCAACCGCTGCATCCCAGTCATCGAGGACGTCTTCCTCTTTAGCCTTCTTTGCAGCTTCTTCTTCGGCTTCTAAAATTAACATTCGTTAGCTTTGCTCAAAACAAATGCTGGCATATACGACACTTACCTTCGGCAGCCTTCTTCTCCTCTTCAGCTTTCCGCTTCTCCTCTTCTTCCTTGGCTTGGGCAGCAGCACGCTCCTCTGCTTCCTTTTGCTTACGTGCTTCCTCTTCTTTCCTCTCTTGTTCCTCCTTTTCGGCCTTGGACTTCTCAGCAGGCTTCTTCTTCTTCTTGTCGTAGACGGGCTTCTTCTTAGCAGCTTCGGGATCGACCATTCCCGGAACGACTATTCCGGCCTCTATCATCTGCTGGAGCCTCAGCTGCTGCTTGTTGTAAGCCTCCCTCTGAGCCTTAGTGAGAAGCTTGCCTTCCTTCCTCAGCTGCTCCTTCTTTTCCTTCTCCTTCTCCTTCTTGCGCGCCTTGGCCTCTTCCTTGCGCTTCTCCTCCTCAGCGAGTCGCTTCTCTTCTTCCTCAGCGAGTCGCTTCTCCTCCTCTTCCAGCCTGCGCCGCTCCTCCTCCTGTTGGCGAAGCAATTCCTGCTGGCGTTGAAGAGCAGCGAGGGCGGGGTTGAGCTTCTTCTTTTTGCCACCAGTTGCAGCGGCGGGTTCGGGGGCTTTGGCGGCAGGGTGGCGGCAAGGGTGGCGGCAGCATCGGCAGCAGGGGCTGCCTCTGCTTCCGGAGCAGCTTTCCCGGCATCGGCAGCTGGGCCTTGTGCTTTCTTCCTCGCAGCCTATGTTCAGAAGCAACAAAGCATTTAGCAAAGTTGAGTCTACGATGCCATACGGTTCTGAAGTGAAGTTTCGACTTACCTGTTCCTTCTTCCTCTGCTTCTCACGCTCCTTCTTCAATTTCTCTTTTTCCTTCTTCGTAAGGACTTTTCCACCGGTATCGCCATCGGCGTCCTCGTCATCATCCTTGTCCGCGTCATCGACGGGGGCGGGTGCAGCAGCAGCAGCCTGGTTACCGCCACCTTTGCCACTTTACCCTTCTTCTGCTTGCCGACGGGGCCGAAGTCGTCCTCGTGGCTTCGGTAGGGGCAGCCACAGCGGGGGCACCGTCGTCGTTCGTGGTGAGGGCAGCCAGGGCGCTCGCTATCTGGTCGTCCGAGGCGTTCTTATTGCCCTTGCCCTTCTTCTTCTTGTCGCGGTTCTTCTTTATGGCGCCGAGCAGGCCGCCGCCGTCAAAGTCATCCGCAATGTCCGCGGCGGAAGCGGCCTCGGGCTCGGCGGATCCGTTGGCGGCCGCAGCATCGGCATCGGCAGCACCGGTATCGCCCTTAGTGGGGGTGGTGAACAGATCCTCGGCTTCCTGGGGGATATCATTCTCCCAATCGTCGTCGGCGGCCTTGGCCGCTTTTTTCCCTTTCTTGTTCTTGGGCGCCATCTCTTCCGTTTAAAAAAGTGCGTATTTCTATTTTATGGTAAAATATGTGTATATTCTTTTTCTTATTCTCTGGAAGTGCCTTAGAGCCCAGGTCATATGGTATGGGTTTGCGAGCTTTTCGAAGCTTTTCTATACTACTATCTAGTAGAGGCAGACGACTAAAGTGGTCCTAAGAGGGAAAGGCAGCGACTTGTTTTCGCTGGCCTTTGAACTTGAACCCAAGGCGAAAATAATGATCAATAAAATAGCTCTTTGGTTAAGGGCTTTAAGAAGATATAAAAGGAACTGAATGCTTGAAGAATTCCTCTTTATATATACGTAAATGCTTTAGAACGAGATCGTGGCAAGTTCTGAGCAGTAATTGGTGGCAAGCTTGAGTGTAGCTTGCGTGAATTGTGAATGTCTTCGTTGTGTTGATGAAGGTTAGGGAGAAAGAAAAAATGAGAGAAGTGGAGAAGAATAAAATAAGGGAGCTTCGTGGGTGTGAAAAAAATTTTACTTCTATAAAAACTCACCCACTGCTGATTTTTGTGTGTGAAGTAAAATTCTACACCAAAATTCAAAGTCCTCCTAGGCCCCACACTGACTGCTATGAGCCTATGACCGACTTGCAATGCTTGACAGCACCTAAAAATCAATAAATAATAATAAAGGACAAAAGGCATACAGGAAAGAACAACGTTGCCTTACACGGTAAAGAGGCTATTGGATAGCCTTCAATTGCGTGAGAAGCTATTTATTACCTTCGCTGTGACTCTATTACAATTGAATGTTGTTCTTTTTTCTTCGGTTTCTTGCAATTAAAAACGGAATTATCACAACCTTGCAACGCCGTTATCGCCGGTGACGGTGGGCTATCTATCTAAACAGCAGGAATGCCAGTGTGGAGGAAGGGGGGGTGGGGGGAATTCGACGGCCCTTTATTTTCGTCTAGGTGGTGGTGGGGGTTGGTGGTTGGTGGTGACTGCTCTTTACTTGACAGGTAAAGGGCAACTACTCCTCTTAATCTTTCTCTCTCACTCTAATCACAGGCAAATTCAGAAACAATCCCTTCCAATTCAACCGTTACTGATGGACTCGAGACACCATCGCCTGCCCATGGGCGCCAGCGACAGGACAGACTTTTCTTCCTCCCCTGGAGCACATTCTGGCCATTAAACCGTCCGATATCTAGCCGACAGGAACGTTTAGCATCATCCTTCTCTTCTCTTCGGATCGATATCCTGGATCCAAATGCAAGGAACCTTGATAGGACGACTTTTCGCTTAGGGTTCTCGCTTCTCTCACGATTAACGTGACTGGATCAAGCGATGCGGTTCATCTTCACCTTCAAAGCTATATATCCAGGGTCGCTCAAAAGATGTCCTTCTACTGCTTCTGCGCGGCTTTATCGAGGGGAAAGGGCGGGAGGCGGAACTGTCTTATATCTGGTTTTTGTCGCACGAGAAAGGCTGCCGATATCTCGCTCGGGTTCAACACTGTCCGAATGAGAGATGATCCTCCGAGCCGTCTTTTTTGACACTTTGCAATCGCGGTCCAGATCTGGCCATCCACAGGCTTTCATGATGTCACATAAACAGAGTTTCAATCAATCAATCAAAAATGGTGTTTCTCAGACTCTAAAAATTCCATCTCGCCAATACTGTTGCTCCACTTGTTCGACGGCTCTTACTGGCCCTTTCTGTGTGGTTCAATTGTTCAATTCCCATGTCTCGAACGGCCCCCAAAGATACTGATCGCAAAGTTGCCTGTTAGACTTCTTTTCCCTTCTCACTACGAAGGTATTTAGCTGGCTCCGGAACCTCCGCAGGGCATTAACACTGAATAGATAGAACTTAACGAGATAGAAATTCTTGATCGTTGATAACTCCACCAGCACCGATCTTTTAGCAGTCTTTTTAAGCGGCTCGAGCGTTCGTACTCTAGGAGGAAGGCTAATCACCGGAAACTCAAAGCGAAACCTTTTTCTTCCCTACGGACCTGTTTTTTTTTTTTTTTTTTTTCTTCTGCTATCAAGAAACTTTTCCCCTTCTGCTGTGGAGTGGCGAATGGCGACGAGGCGTTTACTCCGGTAAGTGGTTGAAATTCGCCTGCACATTACAATTACATACACATACATGCGGACAGCAGCAGCCCATCGTCACGGTACTCGTATATATTATTACTACAGGTATTACTATTCATCTCCCTCAGCCCAGCGGCCACTCCTCTTCCTCTGCCTCACTCCATCCTCCCAAAGCTCTTGTCTCAAACAATCTCCATATTTATTACCATCCCCACTTATTGCTCCTGTTCTTTTCTCTCTCTCTCTCTCTCTCTCTCTCTCTCTTTTTCTCTAATTAGGCATTATCGACAGTATCGTTTAAATTGCTGGCCCTTCCCCGTTCGAATTCAGGGAAATTCTCTTTCGAATTACTAACCTTCTCGCTGGTTCAGGATCTTTCTTTGTAGCAAAAGGAAGAAAGGTATGCTACTATTTTCACTTTCTGCACTACTTTTTGCCGCCAGCCTTCCCTTTACCCTTAAGCATTTACCCACGGGAACACGCGCCAGAGAGAGACAGGGAGGAACACGAGCCCCCCCCTTTTCTACTCTCTCCTTTGTCATCCTTTTTTTTCCTGCCTTATCTGTTCTATTAACTTCCATCCACCCCCATCCCTCTCTACATTACGATCCTCCCTAAAACACTTTTTCTTCTGGATATTTATTTCTGTTCTTTCTTCTTCTTTATCCTTTCATTACAACTACCTACAAAGTCATCCATTCATCCATTCATCAGATGCTAATAGAAGTATTGTTTTATCCTTCTTTTGACTTCTTCCAGGTCGTTTTATCGAGCTATTCCCTTTTGCCCCCACAATCCCCGATTACAATATTACTTTTTTTGACTGGGGGACTCGTGGCCAGGCTACGAACGAAAAAGCACTCCTTACTGCAACCAGCAAAGCGCACACACCAGCAAACAACTCATACCCGCACATACACGCACGTACGCACGTCCAAAGCGGCCCTCCCCCGGGGATTTTCAACCATTCCCGTTATATCAAATTTCTTGTCTTAAACAAGGCTATCCAAAATCAGATCAGGAGGACCTCTTAAATATCAAAACACAGCCCGCGGACAGTTTTTTCTCTTCCTCAGAGAGAGATAAAAAGGAGCAATCTCAATAGAGGAAAGAAAGGGAATCGAACAAATACCCATCAAGAGATTCAAACACAAGGCTCTTGAGTATTCTCCAGCAAATATGCCTGCTCCTATTGCAAAAGGTCCTTATCCTCATCACGCTTCTCATTATTCTCATAAACTAACTCTCCTCCTCCCGCCAAATCAGGCGTGATCATCGTTGCCGCCGTCCTTATCGCTGCCGGTTAGTACCTTGTTTCTCTTTAAACAAAATGCTTCACGATCCCTGCTTATCGTTCCGTCGTTTTGTGCGAGATTATGGAAAATGCGGGTTAAACTTGAAAGAGAAGGAGGCATTTGGAGTTGCTGTTTTAACGCGAGCAGGCTGAATGTCGGGTAACGTATTTTACTTGGAGAAATTGTATTCTAACGGATTTTTGCCCCCCTGATGAATTATAGGCTATGCCGTCTACGAGAATCGCGAACATGTTAAGGAATCATGAACCGCTCCAAACAGAAGATAACCCTCGCCATGCACTCCTTCGCCGACGAATACATGACCTCGGACGAAGAGCGGGAACGGAGGCGAAGACGGTCGTCGGCCAGCGCGGAAGAACTACGCGAGCGGCCGCGACGGACAACCACCGACGACTACGACGAGAAGGCTCTAGAAGCTACGGGACGTGACAATTGGCCGGGAGACTCGGTGTATAGGCACCGGCCGGCGATGAATCGATCGATGGTCGACGACGGCGAGCCCGTACGGAACCCCTTCGCGACGAGAATAAGGTACTGTACGAGTCGAAGCACCAGCACTTCATGGCACCGAGCGAGTCTTCCGCCACGCTCTCCGCCGACGACCACCTGGATGAGAAGGCGCCGGAGCTACCCCTCGCCCCGGATCCGACCGCCGCTCCTCCGTCGTATCGTCCGAGAAGCATGGGTCTCCCATGCCGCCCATCTGTTCACGCGGACGCCGTCGATGCCGCAACTCACCCCCACAACCACTCCTCTACCGCCCCCGTCGTTGCCGCAGCCGCAGCCGTTGCTGCCCCGCTGTTGCCATTGCCGCCGTCTCCGCCCCTGCTTTCGTCGCCGCCCCTCCCGTCTCTTCCCACCCGCCGTCACCGACTCCCGACCTACCACCGCCGCCGCCGAGATGGAGCAGTCCAGCCCCGACCTCCTCACCCAGCAGTACGCCAGGCCCAGCAGTTCTGGTCCATCAACGAGTGGTCCCACGAGGTTGCCGACGCCGACGAGACCGCAGCGACGTCCAGAGTCAGTCCAGCCTTGGAAACGACATCAGCGTCATCGCAGCGAGGTCGACGACGACGACGTCGACCACCGCGTCGAGGCTGCCAGCGACATGGCCAGCAGCGTCGCGGGCAGCTGGAGCGACGTGGGCTCCGAGGTCAGCGCCGACGACCACGTTCCTCACCGTCGCTAGACGTTTCGTTGAATGTGAGGTTTCGGCTTTTTTTTTCAGACCTACTTTGCTTCATTCTTGATTTATTATTCTTTTTGCCCCTCTTATAAACCTTCTCTTCTGTGCAAATGGCTCGGCGTTTTCTCTGGGTTCCATCGCTACATTTTTTCATCATAACTTTTATGCCTTTATCCTTTCTTGCGGGTGCGTTTTTGGTTGGATGGGTTATTCATTTGGTCTTCTTTTGTTTCATTATTTTACCTTCATTATTTTTACCTTCATTATCACATTCCCCCTTTATTGCAGGTTAGAAAGCTTCACCTATAACCCTTTGGGAAAAAAATATAAAACGAAAAAAAACAGAATGGAAGACCTATTTCTCTGTCCTTATTTCTTTGGCGTCTTTTCAGCTGCTTTCCTTCAAGGAGCGGACTTCTATAGCAGAATATAGTCTCAACTACACGGGTGTTTATATCAAACATAAATTGTTTTCTTTCTTTTTGGCCTTGAGCTCATCAAATATCACTCTTATTTCTCATTTTTACTTTGAGGTGGATGCATGTGCTATCGAGCTACTGCAAGGGTTTTCCCTTATTATATTAGCTTATCTTGCAAGCTTGAGTGATTGTAGTAGTATCAATATTTCTTTTTTTTTTTTTCCCATTTCTATATTTCAACATATATAAATAGAAAACACAAAAATCGAAATAGATATATTCCTAAGCGCGCGCAAACCACTTGTTCTTATCGCTTTATCGTAACAGTAGTATAATAGAATGGCGTCACCTTTTTTACATGTTCGGACCTCCGTGGGCTGCAGTCCCCTTGCGGGGTGTTAGTTTGAATGGTTACAACGCTATACACCGCCCTGTGCCAAAATCGTATATTTTCTATTTGGGACTTGGGACTGTTTGGGACAAATACACTCATCTTAGATCGACAGGTCACGCACCGCTGTACTTGGTAAAAAGCTGGGGAATATTGACCGCATGACGATACACTAGAGACATTTTGAGTAAAAAAGCCTAGACCAGCTTTGGTTTTAGGGTGAGATCCGGTCGATGGAATGTCTTAGTGCTGGAGCTGCTACTATCTGTGACGTTCACTTCTGGGATAGACTCGAACGTCTAAAACCGCAGGGCGTAAATTCCATAGTTTGGTATCATGTGTTCGGATAACCTTTGAAAGCCCTTTTTAGCGTAGTGGCCCGTCGAAGGTAGCACGGGGCGAATAGAGGAGGTTGCAAGGGATAGATAGGTGACAGCTTATAGCTACTTACTACTAGTAAACGGCCTCACGAAAATGTGAAAAATATCTCAAGTCGAGCTACCCAAAGCTCATTAGACGGATCCTGTTAGACGGAACCAGAAAAGAAACAAAAACGTTAAAAAAGGTCATGAGAGCTGATATATTCGAAGTTTCATCTTGTATAAGAACCGAAATAAGACGAGCAATAATCGCCTTATCTGGCCTGGATGGTTTTTTTGTGCGTGTGTGCCGTGGGAGGAGTGCGTCGTTCGAGCCGAGGAGCTCCAGGGAAAACCTGCACAACATGCAGCAGCAAAAAAAAAAAAAAAAAAAAAAAGATATCCATATTGCCAAAATGGATTTTCTGTCTTAATGGGGGCAATTCCGGTATGACATTAGCAGGCCATTATATTCCTTTTTTTTTTCCTCTGGAATGGCGTTCCGAATCGGATATTTTATTTTAAAAAAAAAGTTTCTCCAGATTTTTTTTTTTTTTTATAATGAGCTTCCTTGGGTCCGTATAATTTTCGCTCATGGGAAATTTCGCTAAAAAGGCAGCGGATAGTTAAAATTCATATATTATTCTTTGTGTTCCCTTGAACGTTTGACTTACTGTAAATGCTAGCAGTTTCTGATAGTACCACTTTCTCGTTCTGAACACTGAACGGATGGTTTAGAGTTGATCATGGATCGCCGGCATCGCTCCGCAAAAGTGTGCCGACGGTCGCGATCAACCGAACATGTGAGACCTTCTGGAAGGAAAATTAGTGAGAGTTGCTGTCCAGTATCTGTGCCTGCCTTAAATATCGAGCTCGATATATTTCCGGATAAGGTTTTCCATTCCACCTTTTGGTGGATTTTTGGATATCATTTTTTTGTAATTTCTGGTATCATCGGTCCAGAAATCCGCTTCTGCCCTTTTTCGCATCTGGAACCTGGATTCGCATTCCGTTTGATTTTTTTGCAGGTCTTTTTATAATAGAGCTTATTGTATCTGAGCTCATAATAAACGTCGATTATCTTCCTTTAATGGGCTATATTGGCCGTTGAAAATTTGTCCTCCGTGATATTCATGAGATTTGACCGGTCCGGCTACAAAGGCGGGATCCCTATCAATAGGGCGAATCAAAATCGAAAGTGGATTTCAACAACATCTCATGCCATTTTCTCTTTTGGCGCTCTCTTTTCTGTATTTCAAACTTCATTGTTTCGTTCTCCACAAACCTGCATAGACTTTGTATGGTTAGGATACGATTTAATTTTTATTTCTGGCCATTTTACTGGCTAGAATTCTCATTTATATTGTCCCGCAGTAGTGTTTAATTTTCTTTTTTAGCACGTCAGTTTGTCGACCAACGCATGCATAACGACGAATAAATGGAGGGGGAGAGCTGCAAAGAGCTGCTCCAAATAGACATCGGACGGTTCGCCAATGCAAGACAGCTAATTGTGACTATAAGTAGTTCGTTATATTTGCAATATTTCATGATTAGCTCACAATAATATACTTTGAATCCTGGATGAATAAACCGTTGAAAGCTTCCGGTGATTGCGAAATGACGAATATGATCCCGTTCGTCAGTTAAACACCAACTGTGGTCTTAGTTAGCTTTGAAATGCTGACGGTCATGAGGAACGAGGTGAAATCGATGACATGAACGAGAAGAGAGACAAAAGCAGGGCCAGAATTTCAGAAAGGTTCTTTTTTGCTGAGAGGAAAAAAGGAAACAAAGCTGCCCTCGCATAGGGCGGAATCCCGCCACCATTTCTTCGGCGTAAAGTTGGCTTTCTGGGTTCTTTTTGGCACCCCTCTTTGTCCCCCTTTCGACGGCCGCCGAGCTCGGCCACTCATTCCCTCAACAATTAGATAGGTCCATGGGCCATGGCCAATGACTGCAGAATGTACTCCTTTACCTCGTTTGGCGTCGTTAATATTAATTTTAGGGGAAACGAGACCGAAATGGAAAAGGCGGGAAAAAAAAAAAGAAGAAAAAGGGCCGTAGATTACAGTAGAATAATAATAAGACAATTAACTATACTTAGTAGACGAGGAAGAAGGGAAAAAAGGAAACAACGATAGGACAGCAAGGAAAGGGGAACAGGAACCGGCCCTTGTTAAGAAATTTTATATAGTAGTAACTAGAGGTCTTTAATTTTAAACGAGAGAGGAAAGTAAATTGGAAAAAAAAAACTCTAAGAAGAGTTTTTTTTTTTTTTTTTTTTTTTTTTTGCTGTTCTTTATTTTCCTTGTTTCCCACTAACATCACTCTTAAACAAAATCAATTCTCATCCCATCCTTTTGATTCTTCGCGGTTCTGACCTCTCTTACTACTACGCTGCTACCAATGGAGGTTTCAAAAAAGAAACGATCACGAAATTTCAAGGCTCGTTAATATCATTTTGAATTTGATATATATATCTGTATATCAATATTTCTATCTATCATAGTATATAATATTTTCCTTCTTCACGGATATATTTCCAGAGATCCCTGGTTCTATTTTTTACTTCTTCCTTCCTTTTGACTTCCTCTTTGACTCCCCCGGAAGTAACCTCTTCTTTCTCTTGCTGGCTGGCTTCTACGGCTCCGGTTAGAGGCGGCGGCCATTTATCATTGCTTTTCTGGCCATCTTCGCTATTTTCCGTCCCGGCTCTCAATCCGCATTTCGCCGTGCCACCTCGAAGTCCAAAAAAAAAAAAAAAAAAAAAAACGATTTGGTCCTTTGCTTTACATTTCTATATTCTATATATAACCTATAGAAATACACTGGCTGTGAGTTCTGCTATATTATTCTTTTCTTGCTGCTGCTGCTGCCCCTCCTGCTTTGTCGTACATTTTTCCACTCTGTAACTGCTGCTCAATTTTTTTTTCTCTTCCCTTTCGAAACAAATCCTGGTTTTACGATTAGCATCCCAGCATTGTCAGAGAACTTTCTTCCTTTTCGCTTTAACGAACCTCAGAATATTCTACGTTTCGAGCCATCGGAAAAAAGAAAGAATTCTCGTCTGGGCGAGAGAAGATAAGAAAAGAAAAGAGTATGAGGCAGACGCCGCAGCAGCGAGAGTAAAGTACTCCCAAGACGAAACAAGAAACAACGAGAACGACGAGCAGACGGACAAGAATAAGATAGGAACTAATAAAAGCAATTCCTTGCGACGAAGGACTGCCAAACTGTACAACTGCAGCGGGATACGCGAGTGGTGTGTTCTTGCAGAAGAGAGAAAGAGCCGGAAAGGATATGTCCCTTGGTCGAATGATAATCCACCACCTAAACCAACCCACCTTTCTTTTTTCCTATCCAACCCACCATTAGCCTAATAATACACATACATACGCCATAGAGTATATACATACGGCCATCCCTCCACGGCATTTTTCCCTTTTTCCCTTTGCAATTCAAGAAAGAAAAAATATCCAAGAAATCAACTAAAAAAGGACCCCTCCATCACCATCCCTCCACACATACAAGGTCCCGGACCCATCGGACCAGCTAGTGCGAGGCCAGCCAAACCCTGCCTACTACTACCACTTACCTACAGACGATACATTCATTAATTGCCTTGCCTTGCAGGTAAAAAAACGGCAACGGCCATCCTTTCTTTTCCCTATTAATATTTTCAAAACCGACCAACAATACCGCTGCGTTATTATTAGACATATTAACTGCCTAGGCCCTCTTTTTCTTTTTTAACTCTTCTCTTCTTGCTCTCTTCTTCTCTTCGAAGCTTTTCAATTACATCCCTAAGAAGAGAAAGAGAGAGTGGGATATATTTTTTTATTCTTTATAACAACAAGCAACAATGCCTTTGGTTTATAATACCAGTTTACCTCCGCCACGAGAATCACCAGAGAGAGCAATCGAACCTGCGTCTACGGGCCACGATACAATTTCAACGAACAATATGATCAGCAAGCCAGCAGCAACAAATCCTCCCGCCGTGACGAGGGCAAGAGCTGATAGAGAGGATCAAAGCTGGGGAGAGCACAACATGGTCGTCTAGGAACAAGAATGTGAGTTGCTCTTCTATATTTTCCCTTTGTAATTTGTCGCAGCAACTGGAGGGAATTTGGCTACAGGAATTACAACTATTAGTAGTTGCGGATGCTTTCATTTTCCTACTTTACAGTATAACAATCTGTCACTATTTCTTCACAGCTTTTCAACAATTCTCAGTGTAATAATTTTGGTTTTTATTAGTTTTATTTCCCAGTTTCATTTCATTCTCATTTTCTTTTTTTTTTTTCTTTCTTGTTTTTCTCTACAAGCAAATTCCTTCCATTTCTGTTTATAAGTGTGGAGTAATTTTCTGGGGTTGGACAAGCAAGCCTGGTCCCTTTTTTTTCTCTCCCTCTCACTTCTTCATCCGATTTTTTTTTTTTTTTTTTTTCTGGTGGGGTGCTTGCTTGGAAGAATCCTGGCCGCATTTATTCATTTCCCAGTTGAAATCTTGCACAACCAATTTTTTCACTTCTTTGGCCATCTGCCATTAATTATGTTCACGTTCGTAGAAAAGCCCTTCATAGTTGCATCTTGTCATCGGATTAACCGTTGCATTCTATCAGGATTTGCGACTTCAATCAACAAGCTATCCACGAACGGCCGTTGTCGAACGAAAATGAGCGTCCCTATTCGGCTTACACTCCGGAGTGTTCTCTCCCGACACATTCCGGGTATCGAACCATCCGCCTTCTCCGATCAATCCCTTTTTCACTCCGTCGTTCGCCCATGCCCGTCACCCGAACTTGTCGACCTCTCCGCCGAGCCCGTTATCGCCTCCCCAAGCTCCATTCTCTCGGACAACACTGTCCCAGCCCGTGACGACCAAGGACTCAGTCGTCCTCGTCTCTCTCCAATTACGTATTGAAGCAACCTACGTCTCTCTCGTCCATTCTACGAACCCGGATCAAGATACGTCGAGCGGCGCCAACCTATCGACATTTCAAATTCGTCCAGGAATTTCGCAAGGAGGCCTCGCTCGTTCCATCCTCCTGTCATCCTTCCACTTTCGCCGAACAACAAAGCCCGAGTTATCCGAGACAGCCACCCATGCTGCGCGGAAATCGCACTGACAACTCGCGTCACCCTGCACAACTGGTACGACTCGTCACCCGTAGCACCTACCCATTCGAGGCAGCAATGCAGACGTCTCGTCGGCTTCGGCCCAGGTAGCGACCTTCCCTTTGGGTCCTTTTGCGGGTCCACGAGGATCATTTGAGCGGAAGAATGTCAACTACACCCTCAAAACCACTTAACTTCTGGCGCAATCGGCGTGCTAAGTCTGGGGAATGCAAAGCAAGCTTAAGATGCCCAACCCACGTGACGATCCTCCCGGCATATTTCTACTCTGTTGGGGACTACGATTCCCTTCTCCGTACGTTGGACAGGTGACCTGGAGGCGTGCGCTGGCAGAAAAGTCAAAGTCGAGCAAGGGATTCCCGGACGGAGGATACCGGATTCCGCAGAAAGGCCAGCTGCAAATCGTGATCAGAACCCGAACAAGACCG